>JACXIT010000205.1:816134-898923 GCA_014737525.1 Bombus difficillimus
GTAATCATAGTATAATATTTATTACAAATATGTATTTGCTAGAAAATTAGTGCACAGCAAAAACTGTGATACGTTAACGGTATAACGTGATATATGTTGGTATAATTTGTACAATTTTATATTACTAAAATTCGTACAATTTTATATTGGTAAAATCTGTACTGTTTCATATTGGTCAAATTTGTAAATTTTTATATCGATAACCAGAGCATAACATTTACTACAAACATATATTTGCTGGAAAATTAGGGCACAGCAAGAACTGTGATACTTTGAAGTTTCATTAACGATATAACGAGATATAAGTTGGTGTAATTTGCACAATTTTATATTACTAAAATTCGTACAATTTTATATTGGTAAAATCTGCACTGTTTTATATTGGCCAAATTTGTGAATTTTTATATAAGCAATCATAGTATAATATTTATTATAAACATGTATTTGTTAGAAAATTAGGGCACAGCAAGAACTGTGATACTTTGAAGTTTCATTAACGATATAACGAGATGTATGTGGGTATAATTTGCACAATTTTATATTATTAAAATTTGTACAATTTTATATTGGTAAAATCTGCACTGTTTTATATTAGTCAAATTTGTAAATTTTTATATCGCTGACCAGAGCATAACATTTACTACAAACATATTTGCTGGAACATTAGGGCACAGCAAGAACTGTGATACTCTGAAGTTTCATTAACAATATAACGAGATGTATGTTGGTATAATTTGCACAATTTTATATTACTAAAATTTGTACAATTTTATATTGGTAAAATCAATCCGAATATAAATATAATAGTGACAAGATCATTTAATGCAAGCACAGCATAAATAGTGGTATTAAAATAGTCTCGCTAAATATTGTAGCTAATTAACACAACGAATAATTGACTGTCTAAATACTTTGGCTACCTCTACGAACTATATGTTCACAATAAATGGCATATAACTCCTACAGGTATATATTTTCAAATTAGCTTCATCCAATAAAATCGTGTTTCTTTACAGTTCTAAGAAAATTCGATGGAGTTTCAAGTAACACACATGAGATATATCCATAAAATGTTTCCACACATGCGTTCAAATATTTTCGCGAGCCACTGTATAATCAGCCACAATGTGCGTCGAGTCGATGCACGAGCACGAGCGAAAAGAGAAAATGGGTGTAAGAATAGGTGGGACGAGATGAGAGGCAGAATAGGGGTGAAAGTGGGGATGGGGAGAGGTCCGGTGTCGATTAAGTTCAGGTCGGGAACAGGGGTGTGAAAAAAAGGGGTGGTCGAGTGGCGCGGAGGTTGATGGTGGTGAAGGAGCAGCGTGGAAGCGCGTACGCGTTCATCGAAACGGGATAACGAGGTCGGACGAGTTGCTGGTTCCACAGTCACTTCATCAACGCGAAGCCAACTAAACTGTCAATCGCAAAGCCACTACCATGTCAAACCCTTTCGACAGCATCTAGATTCTCGTCGATAACGCGTTGTACTTCAGGCATCGATTCCAGGCGTCCGCGGTTGCACGCGGTACGACTTCTCGAAAATTCAATTCGAGCTCGATTAACCATTGCAACGGACCGTCTTTCGATCTATATAGCACAGAGGTGCATATACATCTATCGGGGAAACAGGTGTCGTTAACTGTATTCGATACCTTCTTGATACGATGAAGCGAAATTGGATGAAACGAAGTGAAAACAATAGCCAATAATACAACAGGCTACGGCTATTTGTACACCGTTGTATTTATCCTGGTATTTCTAATGTACTAATTAATTAGGCTTGGGGAATATTAAATTTTGTGGTATTTAGTAGCGTCTTCGTACGATTATAGAAATACAAAATAGAAAAAAGATACAATAAGTAAATGTAAAATAGAAATACGATATAGGAATATAGTGCGAAAGATCGATACTGTGAAAATTAAATGTAGGAAAAAAAAGTAAAAATAAAAACACAATGTGTATGCACAAGTACCTTTCGTAGTCGCTGTATATATTCGCGAATATAAAACAAAGTTAATGGAAACGTGAAAAAAAGTGAAAAGAAGATCTTTCAAGCGCAGAGTGTCCAAACAGATATAAAGGATAGCGGAATTACGCAGATATTATTTATCGAGAAAACGAGTTTCGTGAACTCTTCTTGCTACCTTGTTGACGTAACATATTCGCCAAGATGAAACAAAATTAAATGAAACGAAATGGACAGAGCAGTAGCTACCAAATGTAGAGTGTCCAAATATTTATAAAGGTAGCGGAGACATGCATATATGTATATCTTTCTAGGCGAATAGATATGCGGGTGCCTTAGTTAGAGATGACCGTGTACAGGATCGAGCAAAATATTGATAAGACAAGGGTGTGCGCGCCTGTGTTCTGGCAAATGAAGGAAGAAACCAAGTGGTAAACAGATATCTGAGGCAAAGAATAGTATAGAGAAGCGGGGTATCGGAGGGAAGAAAAGAATTGGCAAGGAGAAATCGCGGAGAGTTAACAGGGGAGGGATGACAGCCGGGCGTGGCGGGTGGTGGACGGGGATGGAGAGAGAAGCAATCAGCATTTTCCTGAAAGCCGGGTCCCCTGGGTGCGTGCATTATTCTCGGAAAAGACCGAAGAAGATTTTTCTCTTACCACTTTGGTTGGCTCCCATACTTTGCTTTCCTCTCTTTCCGTCGTGTTTCATTCTCTTATCTGATCGGTAATTACGACGAAGAATGACCGCGAGCAGTTCCGTCTTTACCTGCGAGAAGTCTTTACCGGCTTTTTGTACTTACGAGATTCTTCCTTTTCTCGTGTAGAATCTATTCTCTTCATTTCGTTTCATCCACTCTCGTTTCGTTTTCACGAATATGCATATCCACGCGAAGAAAGTAGCGAAGAGAACTAACCGTTTTCCCAGTATACATATTATGTCGATACACACGCTATTGTTCGCTGGTATTGGGCTTTTTTATCTATTTATTTATTTAATTTGTACTTTACAATTTGTCCAGCTGGACATTTGATAAATTTTTCTAACTTTATTGCTAAATAACATGTGGATAGCTACCCTCAGCTGGATACCATCTTTGAGTTTGTCTATTTTATTTCTTTAGCGAGGTCAGTGGGGTGCTATCTTTTTAGTCTTCTTTTTATTGGGGTTTTGCTCGTTTCAGCAGCCAGCTGGTTTGGATGTTCTGACATTCTTTCCTCGTAGTTTTTTGCGTATCTGCTGATTTCTTCTTTGACCATTGATAAGGTATAGGGTTGAGTTTGTTCAGTCCGTAGGTATTACATTTTCGAGACTATTATAGCGTGACTGTGTCACTATCACCATGTCCCTTGCTAATAGGCAGAAAATCCTTCTCTGCCTAAGTTTCTCTCTTCCAGATACTTGCAACCTTCTTCCCTTCCTCCGATCTCTTTCGACGGTTTGCTGGTATTTGTTAAAGTCAACATTGCACATTTGGCCACCAGATTCGAGCGGACGCATCAACAGACTTTCCAAATTTTCGCTTTACCTTCCCATTCTTAATCCCTACCGTCTCTTTATCTTCTCTCACCTACCTTCCCTTGTTGAAGGACGCAAAACGGCAGAGATTTTCCGGCTCGTGACAGTCGTACACCTGTCCTACGCAGGAAGTTTCTCTGTGTGCGTCCTCGTCAATTTGTTATTGACGTTGTTTCATCATTGTTAAGAAATTGAGATACCCGAGCAAACTTCGTTGGGTTCACACTCATTGTCCGATAGAAATGTCATATGTACAGCTTCGTTCATAAATATTAGGATGCTTAACTACAGGAAATTAACTTAACACTAGCTTAACTTCAGGAATTAATTATTTCAGAATTATTATCTTAGAAAAATAAAAGAGGACATTGCCTATAGAATAATTTGTGATATTTGGTGACTATACGCGATAAAAAAATTTTCCAAATTTACTCTAACGTGAAGTATACGTGCCTTATACAGTTTTTTTCTTTTTTTTTCATTATTTAATTTGCACTTTACAATTTATCCAGCTGGACATTCGATAAATTTTTCTAACTTTCTTTATACAGTGACTACAAAAAGCATATTCGCGTATCTTAATCATTTACCAAATGTCCAACTGGACAAATTGTAAAGTACAAATAAAATAAATAAAAAAAACCGCATCTTAATTTTTCAATAAAGTATTCTTTACTTTTCATCGCGTAAAGGTATATTCTACTTAAAGAAATAATACGAAACTTACGAAATGCTGTAACGAATGCACTGGTATACAATTATTCTTTGTACGGTAAATTTTCAATAATTTGAAAATATCCAAATACATTTTGCAGTCACGGTAAACTTACGATAATTTAGAAATATTTAAATATTTATGGAGAACAGCGTACGACGAAATTCCGAATTATCTATTATACGAAATTATCCGAAAGGACAACCAGGTGGACTAGACGGATAAACGATCGAACATCGAATGATGGAGAGGTGTGTACATTACGCTGAAAGAAGCGAGCGAAAGCCAAAGGAGGCTTATCTCGCGCCAGCAACCCTCTCGAAGACGACGGGTTCTATATCCGAATAGAGTTCTTCTTTTCTTTTTTCTTCCTTTTCGGTTGGTCGGTGATCTATCGACTGCACGAGTTTCTGCAGATTGCTTCGCGGATTCTTCTTTGTGCCCTTTCGTGGAAAAAAGAGAAATCGAGAAAGCGCCTTTTAATGAGGTGACAAGGAGGGAAGTGGTAGGAATCGTTGCCAGGTACCGCTTTAGACGGCCTTAATGGTTTCCTATTCACGGGGAGCGTGCGAAAATTAGCCGAGCTAAAAGCATCGAGTAATCGAGTTATTACGAATAAAAGAGGAGCGGCGAGGGCATCGCCTGTGGAATGGTTGCGCGACAGTTCATGGGAGATACCGTTAAAAGCGACCAATTAATGTCGTTAATTCTATAGCCCAAGCATCGAACGATTTTGATCGTGTTTCAGAGAGAAATTATTCCAGATTTTCGAAATAGACGTATAGCTATCGAGAGCCTTACACGTAGGTCAAAGAGTACGTAAATTACTTTCTTTTCCTAAAAACGATATACATTTTTTTTTTATTATTTAATTTATACTTTACAATTTGTCCAACTGGACATTCGGTAAATTAAACGATATAAATAAATCGAAACAGATTTTCTTTCTGTTGCTAACGCGAACCTACATTCGATTATTAGTCGTCAATGTACAGAGATGTGGAAAAGTTTTTAGTCGGATAGATTTTTTACTTTAGATTAAAAAGACGATATTTCCGAGTCTTTTATAAGTTTTATAAAGTATTTTGAATCTTCTGCAGTATACAACTAATACATCGCTTATGCTACATCCTCTGTACCATACTTGCATATTATACGTTCATTTGCTTCAGATTGAGAAACACGAAGCGTGAACGAAACAAAGAGGAAGGTTTATCGGCTGATTTATCGGACTACGCAATTGTCAGTGTATTTTTAAGTGTAAAAATAAGTTGGAAAATACGCCGCAAACGACATTTCTCTGCAGGAACTTTCTTCGTTGTTTTAATGTCTGATATCGCCCGTATCCTAAAGTACACGTTGATTAATGTCAATTTTCTAATACGTTGTAGAATCTATAAAAGACACGAGTTGAAACTGTGGAAATTCCATTCGATCGTCGAATGCGTAACATATTGTCGGAAGAATTTGTACTCGACGAAGAGTACCTCGAGTGCCGGAAGTTCGAATCACGAGCCAGCAAATGCCCTTTCTTAAAGATTTTCCTATTTCTACCACTTTCTACTGTCCCATTTTCGATAGGAAGTTCTTTTCGCCGCGTAAATCGACGAATCTCCGAACGGAGAGAAACGAAACCTGATTTTAGCGTTTTCGACGCTCGATAAGGCTCGAAGATCTTTCGAGGAAACGTGCTGAACAATGGAATGGAACGAATAAACGTAGCTAAAAGGATTTGCCATCGATTGCACACACGTATACACACACAACGACACCTTTGGTCCACTAATTAGTTTACTCGGTCAGCATCTCTCTTCGACATGACTTTGCTGTAACTTAAATACAACTTCGACGCGATTTCTTTATGTACGACTTTCTCGAAAGCTTCGCGAACCTTTTTTTGCCTATATTTTAGTAAATAGCTAGGAAAATTTACCGAATGTCCAGCTGGACAAATTGTAAAGTACAAATTAAATAATAATGAGAAAAGAAATTTTAGTAAATCCTTTGTTTTGTATTAAATGGAGTGGGGGTTTTCATGTAAATTTATGGGCACAACTGAAGAAATGAAACTCGAGCAGAGATTCGAATGGCCGTAAGTGCCATTTTTAAAAAAGAATTTCTTTTTCCTTAAAAAGCTTGTTTATATGAAAGCCAATATCAGTGAATATGGAGAGAAGTATTATGGTAATAATTCATACAGTTGTTAGTACTTCGTATGTAACATAGGATGTACACGTTGCATGATCAGTGGACTGCGGATTTTTGTGTATTTATAGGAAATCTAAAAGTACGAAATTGCACAGAATGTAGGTACATAATATACGTACATATATACGGGGAAGTGTATAAAATATTCAAGATACAGTGGTTTTTATAATACTTGGTAGGTAAAGCGATCGTGCAAGTCCTATTTTTTAGAATTATATTCAGAAAAACATGAACTCGCGTAAAGATCCGCTGTCTAATGATCAGTTTTCTAGATTAAACTTTAAGTGCCATGCGCCAGCGAGCCCCTTTCCTCGTTCTTGAACATGTACGTAGATAAATCTGCTTCAATTATCCCATTAAATAAGAAAATCTGTACTGGCACTTACAGCGTTTTTAAGAAAACTACATAATGGGGATCTACATCCTTTCTTAAAATATAAAATCGTTCATTTCCAAAGTATAAAATGTAAAATCTTATCGTTAGTTAATAGGTGTCTGAAACATTGAAATAAAAATATCGTAAAGTGATATATAGTACATGTAACAAATAAGTTCTCTTATATTTTGTCACTAAACAACATTTTATGCAAATAACGTTGACGTTGTGTGATAAATAGTACTGATATGTAGTACATGTAACAAATAAGTTCTCTTATATTTTGTCACTAAACAACATTTTATGCAAATAACGTTGACGTTGTGTGATATATAGTACTGATATGTAGTACATGTAACAAATAAGTTCTCTTATATTTTGTCACTAAATAACATTTTATGCAAATAACGTTGACGTTGTGTAATAAATAGTACTGATATGTAGTACATGTAACAAATAAGTTCTCCTATATTTTGTCACTAAATAACATTTTATGCAAATAACGTTGACATTGTTTTCTACAAAACCTTTTTTAATTTTAGCACTTGCAGTTTTATTTACTTTTACTCTTCGCTCCTTTTGCCCATTAAACATTATAACGAGTAATATATTTGGCATATTTTATGTATTCTATGCATTTTTGCAATTTTGAATCTCTAATAAATGCATAAATACCCACGTTCCATTCGTAGCTATGAACCCCATAAATTTCGACTTCTCTATGTTGCAGTTAATTCCACAGAAACGAAACATATTCAAAGTCAGGTAGAAGGCAGGTCGTATATTCGGTCTAATGGTTAAAAGTTTACAGCTTTTAACAATGGCAACAATTGGATATATTACGGGCCTGATAACCGTAACGAGCCTTGTTCAAAACTGTTTGTAAATTCAGGATTAGTTCTTCCTTTGTAGTTTAAGGGAAATTGTCTTGTTGTAGAGGAGGACGATTATAATTCTAACTTCTGGAAGTTTCGATTTTATTACTCGCCGTTGAACTGCTCAAGCAAAAGAAGTCGATTTGGAAAAATTGGCGTGCGGAATACAGCCCTAAGCGTGGGGCCATAATTAGCGGCTAGATCAATCGGTGACCTTACTCAACGCTTTTGTCGAAAGTTGGAAACTTTAACCACTGACCGATTTTACGCCCCCGCCATATTCCTTCCACCTACGTAATAGGTAATAATGGACAGCAGAAAATTATCCATGATGAAGTTAACGACATAATTTATAGACGTTTAAATGTATTCGTGTAAGCGGAGATGAATTTCCATTGAGGTTTCAAGCGTTTAATAAAAATAAAGATAGAACTTTAATGATAACTTGTAATTGGCTTTAGTGCGTATTTTACAGCGTATAAATAACTTCCTTCTTAATTTTCCAATTGTTTAAATAGATTTATTTTTTATCTATTTTCTTTTTTTTTTACAGATTATCCAACGAACCAAGACGAGTGACTCATAGAACAAGGATGGGTGGTGGAGAATGGAGCGGCTGGTTGCAACGATGTCGAGAATCGCGAAAGCTGGTTCTCATAATCGTTGCCATCGCTCTGCTCTTAGACAATATGCTTCTGACCACGGTTGGTGAGTAGCATCGATTTGCAACAGACGATTCGATTCCTTTCGTCAATTGATTAATCGATTTCTTCGACTGCTTTAAAATTCTATTATCTATTACTATCTTGTTATTATCAATAATAGACTGTGGATCTTTTTATTTTTATGGAGAAAATATCCAATATAAGATATTCATTGTAAGAGATTTAGACTTAGAGAATGAAAGAAATCTCTATTGTAATCCTTTCTATCGTTCCTCTCTATTTTTATTTCTTTAGTTATATTCATAAGAATCTAAATTTGCCTATAATTACGTATATAATTTTTAACTATTATTAATCACTTACTGCGACCATTTCGGTTAATTCCTCTTTCTGTGAATTTGTTGATATCCTTTGGGTGATTAATTCCATGTCAATCGAACGTCGATTAAAAAAACAAAACTATCGATCAGCACTGTTCGGTAGACAAACGATATGTACCGATGCTTAAGGACAAACTAATTACATTCTCATTTAAAGTCAAAACGATAATCTCGTGTTTAAAATTAGACTAATAATATTGTTTTTCACATTAACATTTCAACAATATGCCAAAGATCGTAAGTCATAGATACATTTTAACTGAAATATAGTTTATGCCAGCTATTCAAGTTCATGGATTACTGACAAGACAACTTTAATAACTCAAAAATTCTAATGTTCTTGAAACTGTTCGGGTTTGTAGGCGGCCTCGAGAGAAGCGTCATCAAACTACCCCTTCGGTCTTTTGGTTACTCAGCGAATATTGTAGCTTCTTGTTACAGTATTATTTCATAGAGCTTGTACGTGTTACGGTTTACTTGTTTACGCTTACGGTGTTACAAATTCAATTACGCGTTAATTATATAGGAGAACTTAATATAAAGAAACTATTTCTAATATTTAAGCAAAGGTTTGCCTCAGCTGCTAAATACTATGAATGCATTTCTACCTCTCCGAATTCGCAGTCTAGCGATAAGTTTGCTTTACGTATACTTTGTCAGAAGTTCTACATTCATGAATTACGCATGATTCCTAAGATGTACATTCATTCATCGAAAACTAGTAACAAACTGTAATGGAACTAATGTCATTAGTAAGCTGCGAATTTTCATATATTTATGACAAATTTAAAGATTCAGAAACCCACAGGATGTACATGACCCGCAAAGATATATAAAATATTCAAAGTGGTGTACTCTCGTCATAATTTCCAGTAAACGAAACGAATTACTATGTACATTTCATTTCCTTAGTTCTCTCCGTAAAAGTACGAAAAAAAGGAATCCATAATCTACTCATCGTTTGACTAACAATGTTAATCAATAGATTATCTGATAGAAGCGAAAGAGCCCCGAAAACGCCGGAAAATATTTTTGAACGGTGAGGTAGATTCACACGAATGTTCCTCGTTTTATTCACTCTTGAATTATTTATTCTTAACTCTTCCAGCCTGCTAGATTCTCAGACTCGCGATCATGTTCGAGTCTTCGTTCGACTAAAATGTCCACGATCAAGTTCTTAACCAAAGGGAGAGCGCGTTATATATGTGGTTTTAGCTGTCGAAGAAAGTACGGGATATAAAATATAGGAAATAAAATACAGGGAATAAAATATAGGAAATAAAATGTGGGAAATAAAATCGAAGGAAATGGTTAAAAAATGGATAGGACGTTAGCGAATGGTTACTCGGGTTTTCCAGTTGTTTAGCTTTTTTTACTCTTGACCGATAGTGGTCAAGTAGAGGTGGAGAGCTGGCTTTCTTTTATCGTGCCCTCGAAAGATGTTTAATTCACGAGGCACGCGTCTATATGACCCCCATACGATTCTTCGCTCGGAAAGCTAGAAGCTGCCAGGAAATATACGCTAGGGGACGGCTGACGACGTTCCGGCAATCCAGATAAGTGGTCATACATTTATGTAGCGTATACGAAACAGCTTCCCAGCGCTCTCACGCGCGCTAACAAATTATGGAAACGCGCTTCCGATGGATAAAACGATCGTGAACCTTCGTCGCCCTTTTAACACCGTACCTTCGTTTCTGATTCCTTATTACCATTTCCTTTTCCCCTTAGGAAGTAACAGTTTATCAGTTTACCACTGATTCTTTCTTTCGTCGCATCGCTAACAATCGCAAGTGTTTCTGTATGGTCTCGTTTCGAACATTTTTACGTACTCGTTAAATTAATCGAGAAATGTTTCTCTGAATTTCTTGCAAATCATTTTTACAACCATTCGACGTGTTTTTACAAGCTTCCAACGATTCGATAATTACCTTGTACAAATACTAAACTTCGATGAATTAATTATGTCTCTAACAATGTGTGTCAATTATCGCGCTCCATACGAGAACAGCAGGTGTTCTGATACTTACGAAGGAGAACACATACACACGCGCGCGCGCGCGCGTATTCATACACGGAGACGTCTGTACGTTGGATAGATTCACCGACAAATAATTTCATTTTCTGAAAACAAATTTGTTAAAATCTTGTTTCCTAACAAAGGTATCATTTAATTAGAAAAAAAGAAAAACGTTCCGACTTACGAGAGTTTCGAGACGTCACGAAGTTTAGGATTAGAGCATAGCGAATTTACAAGTCCAAGTTTCGGCGTATTTCTACTTGCGACTTACGCGAAGAGAAATTAAAAGAAAAAAAAAATTGATAACGCTCTGGTTGTTGGAGGTGCTGGGATTTGAACCCAGGACTTTCAGCATGCGAAGCAGACACTCTACCACTGAGTTACACCCCCGAGCTGTTAGATGTAACAGCGGAACACCTCGTCACAGAAGTCAGAACATACGTTTTCAATTTTAATTTAGTATTATATAGTAGAATTACTTTGTCGAATAGATTCTTTGCTGGTACTAAATAGATTTTGTCTTCTCCATTCTATCTTTGTCTTATGCTCTGTACGTTTCCAATGATTATGCTGCAGTGCCCATTATACCAGAGTTTCTATACGACATCAAGCATCCTAACGCAACCTTGAGTCAGCATTTGAACGAGGGTGGTTCCCGTCGAACGTTCACCGGTGTTCAACCAACGAGCGGTAATATCATCACGTCTACGAGTTCCAGTGTAACAACTACGTCGAAATGTCCTTGTGCTGTGACCAAGTCGAATGATTCTCAATTGGAGTTTCTTTACGTGAGCACGCCTTCTAGCATCGAATCGAGCGGTTTGCTTGGTAAGAGTAAATAATTTCGTGGTATTGTGACCCTCTTACGCTTGCTTTAGAGCGTGCCAATGTTTCATTGTGTTCGAGAAAATATTTATCTACAACTATCGAATTTTTATTTCGAACAAATATAATTTACTTGAATATTCTGTTTGTTTGCGAGAAATTATCTTCGATGGAAAATCTCCATGTGATGAATGTAGAAAATCTGTAATACGATTAGTATACCATGATTAATCGCTATTGGCTCGCGTTTGTCCCAGAGAGTACGAATAGCGGCGAAATAAGTTCGGCAACGGAAGATCCGGATGAAAAGGCGCAACGACATCGCGAGTTGCTGCAAGAAACGACTGCTGTTGGTTTAATGTTCGCTTCCAAGGCTTTCGTTCAATTACTGGCAAATCCAATCGTCGGTCCGCTTACCCACAAGTAAGCGAGTACATACATAATGTACGCTGTATATGTATGTATATTAAGTTGTATAATATGTTCGTTTGTTCCTTTTATATAAGATTATTATTGTGTTTGTTTATTATTTGGTTCTGTTATCATTTGCAATGGGATTAAATTTCTTTTCACTCGTCTAAAAATTTCAAAAAATTGCATACCATTATATTCTTCTCTAATGATTTTCCTAATTTTCTAGATATCGAGACAAACAACATTAATTTTACATGACTTAAGTTGGATCTGTATATCGTTCTTTCTTCTTATCTATTCGATTATTACTCGAAATAAAAATGTGAAAGCCGTTTCGCGTGTATTTATAGCGCGTCAAAGTACAGAAACGAACTTGTTATTTGTCTGATTTGACCACACCATTGTGTTTCTTTCCAGAATCGGTTATAGCATACCCATGTTCACTGGCTTCATCATTATGTTCCTTTCTACATTAATATTTGCGTTTGGACGAAGCTACGGAATCCTTTTCTTAGCGAGGGCGCTTCAGGGAATCGGCTCTTCGTGTTCCAGCGTTTCAGGTAAACCCGATAAATGCGAAGCACGTGTCTAACGTTTCGCTCGTGAGAAGCAACCCGTGTATGAATATTGAATACGTATCAATGGGGTCGAGAATGATGAAGAAGATCAATTAAGACATTCGAGGCAGATGTATCTCGCCGCAATGACCGATGATAACGCATATATGTTATCAGTCTCTTTGGTCAATTCTCAGACAGTTACAAGTATAAATAATGTTTCTGCCTATTATATACATATTATATAGTTTTCCAATTCTTGAACTAAATATTATTATCTTCTACGTATTTCTTTTCTTTTTTGAGACGCTATTTTTAAAACGCTATTTTATTCATATGACACATAGCATATCACATAGTCATCCATCAAAATTATTACGGACGATCGATGACGTACCGTGTATGCTATGACATACTTTTAAATAAAAATTCTCTAACATGTATTTTCTTTTTTATTCCTACATCGATTAGCTTCACTCGCTTTTTATTACAAATATAAAAAAGATTTCGGTCATTCGGATGAGTTTTATTCAATATCACCGATCTCGAATGTATTATGACATATTATGTCTTTTTATGAGTATTATTAACCCCGTTACAATTCCCTATTTATACTTTAACCTTGTTCTCATTCTAGCAAATAAAGAAATCTATAGCGTTTTAAAGAGATGTTTGACAGGACAACAAGAAATAAGATCTCTTTCGTATTTTGTCCAAACCGAAAATATTTTTCAACGTTAGAGAAATATAGTTGGACTTCGTTCTATTCGAATTTCGATCGATCGTTCGATTAATTTACAGGTATGGGAATGTTGGCCGAAAGATACCAAGACGACAAGGAACGTGGTAACGCGATGGGTATTGCACTCGGTGGATTGGCTCTTGGTGTTCTCATCGGGCCTCCATTTGGCGGCGCGATGTACGAATATGTCGGAAAATCTGCTCCATTCTTAGTACTTTCGGCATTGGCCCTTGGCGACGGAAGTGAGTATTTCTCCATGTTCATCTTTTTCTTACGCGCCATTTACTTCCATTCTGTCTTACATTTATCGATTGTACTTTGTATAATACCATTTCCAGTTCTGCAACTTTTGGTGCTTCAACCGTCTGTCGTGTACACCGAAGCGGAACCACCGTCTCTCAAATCTCTGGTCACCGATCCTTACATCTCTTTAGCTGCTGGTACCTATTACTTTTCCATCCACTAACCTGAAAAAATGAAATCTTCAATAAGGGCGAGAAACCTAACCAATATACAGGATATTAAGTATTATAGGTTTACACCAAACGTATTATATCGATCTGTTCGTTCGTTGATCTATATACAGTAGCTGGGAAAAGAAAGTTTAAAGTTACCAAGTAATTTAGTTATATATACGCATGTTAGCAACTTTTGTACCAGATATTTTTCACCACATTGTCGTGTATGTTGTATGTATTCATTACTCTTGTCAAATACAGTTTTATAGAATTCCTTCATCCGCTAAACTGCATTTATTCCACTTTAGATTAACACGTATTACTACCCTTTCAGTTGCCAATGACCAATCTACTTTTCAGGTGCTATCACGTTCGCCAATATGGGTATCGCAATGCTAGAACCCAGTCTTCCTATCTGGATGATGGACACGATGGATGCGAGTAGATGGGAGCAAGGTGCTGCGTTTCTACCGGCAAGCATTAGTTACCTGATCGGTACTAATCTTTTCGGACCACTCGGACATAGAATGGGCAGGTTAGTAAATGTTATTACAAATATCATCTTTTCTAATCTCTCTTTCTAATATTCACCAGTAACTGTCAGACATTTTGAATATTTTATATTTTGTAAAAATTTAATTCTGCTAGCAGTGGATAAGCAAACACGTGATTACCATCGCCTGGATAGCTCAGTCGGTAGAGCATCAGACTTTTAATCTGAGGGTCCAGGGTTCGAGTCCCTGTTCGGGCGACTTTAATTTTTATATTTTTTTCTTTTTTCTCTTTTCGTAATAACTTTCCCTCGTATTTGTAAACCGTGAATATTTATGCAAATTTAGCTTTTTACGAACATAATTAAAGAAATGAAACCCAATTAGAGATTCGTTTTACCTATGAAAATAAAATTAAATTTACATACTTCTGTATAATATATACATTCTGTTTTTTTATATTTTAAATTTATACAATAAATGTATTTTTTATTTATTTTCAATTTACTTATTTTCAATTCGTTCTATTCGAACTATTTTCTCGTATATCTACCAATATCTCTTTCTTTTTATTATAGATGGTTAGCTGCATTGATCGGGCTGGTCGTGATCGGCATTTGCTTGATGTGCGTAAGTATTTCATTTTTTCTTATTTTACTTGTACGGACCAACATGAATCACCGTCAAACTATAGAGCACGACATTTTTTTTTTTATTATTATTTTCCTAAACAACGATACGATTCATTTTCTCACATTCGCAGATACCGCTGGCTAAAAGTATTCATCATCTGATCGTACCTAACGCAGGCTTGGGATTCGCTATCGGAATGGTGGATAGTTCGATGATGCCGGAATTGGGATATTTAGTCGACATACGACACACCGCTGTCTATGGAAGTGTATATGCTATCGGAGATGTTGCGTTTTGTTTAGGTTTTGCCGTTGGTACGTGTATATGTGAAAAATCCGCTTGATAATTGAGCCTCTTAGGGTTCCACAGACAATCAATAATATTGTCAATATTGTAAGATTCTCAACCAAGATACTATTTATCAGATATCAGATATCAGATTGACAATATTGTATTGACAATACATATTGATCCTTCTAGTTGAAAATCTTGAAATAATGACAACATATACTGATAGTCTGGAGGCATCGAATACCAAATGCTAGGTGCCAAATAGATTAACTTTACATTTTACATTTTTTTATTTCATAACCTAGATACGTGATTAACAGGTTGACAGCGGAACGAAGTCGCGTATCGTTCTACTACGACTGATAAATTTTTTACTCTTTTACTCTAAACTTTTTACTCTTTCGGTGAAATTCTAATTTTTAATTAAATTTCAAAGAAGCTGTGATACTTGTAATATTCTGATTATTAATCGTTCATTACCAGGACCTGCTTTGAGTGGTACGTTAGTCAACAGTATCGGCTTTGAATGGATGTTATTTGGCATTGCCATTTTGAACTTTATTTATGCTCCACTGATGTACTTTTTGCGGGCGCCGCCAACGAAGGAGGAACAGAAGGTAAGACGAAAGTTCTTGCTTCTATTTGTTCAAAAATTCGTAACTGAAAGCTTGTTCGATCGTCGTATTAATGATGTATTACCTTCTAGTCGTTGATAATTGGCGAAAAGTCGTCTGTGCGCTACGTAACGTACCAGAATGAGGAAGAGGAACAGTAAATGGACGGATATTTCTGAACACAGGATAGCGGCGTGCATTTCGTTCTCTACATTCTTGAAGATGGAACAACGAGTTAAATGTAATACGGAAAATCTCTATGTTAATAACGTTCCGAGAAATCTAGATAGGCAAAACATTATTATGTATCCCTTTGTCTAGCGCAAACTGTATATACACGTAACATTAGATCGTAAGAATAAGTGTGTGCGTTCAAGAGAATCGTATACGTCGATGACACGTAGCTAACGTCGATAAATTACACTTACGTCGAATTGATCGAGGCACCGAGGCAAAAATACATCGATATAACGAACACGTGTGTAGCTTAAACGCACGATGCCCAAGATTGGGATGTTGTCCTGTCGTGAAACGCAAACTATGCGAAATTTCAACCGCTCGAGTCATTGTCGATGTTTCAAGGAGTATCAATTTCCTAAAGAAAGAAAAAAATTATTTACTCGGAGAACCGCCTGCTTTGGATTCCCTGAATGGCTGCAGGGAAACCATGCGATAATGGCGAGCAGGCACGATGAAGAGTTCTCGAAATTACATTGGATCGAATTGTGAATTAGCATTGAATCGACCATGAGAAGTGGTTTGATTACCTTTTACGTAAGCATACTTACGAAGCATGTAATGCCTTAAGGATTGGGGATTCGCGAGTTTGTGTTTAACGAGTTAGGATAAAGACCGAATTTCGACACGTTCTTTCGCACGATGCATGATATTCGTCAGATCGATCCGCTGACGAGTATTTTCGTTGTGCTCTACGAAAGATTATTCGCCAGTAATCAAAGAGAAATATTCCTCCGACGTGGAGGAAATATATTCAAACCAAAACGAAACTATAATTATCGAAGGATGAGTCAACAGCGTTCAACGAATTTGCAAATTACACGATAAACTTTATGTGAGTTTGCGGCGGAAAACTCTAACAAGAAAATGTTTGTGCTTTCTTTTTCTGTGCGTGTAATGCTTTCCGACGATCAAGTCGATTCCTTTTTGTCCGTTGTGCGTGTTTGTGATAGGTATCAAACGAATTAAAATATAGAAACGTAGGAACCAAACTCGTATATAACACGTTTTTTCTTCTAATAATTCTATGTAGACAATACACAATCCATACATACACGCGCGCGTGTAATATATTAGCTATAGGTAGGACATATCTATAGAAATATATCATAGAACGTATATATCGTTTACTTATATCGCTATAAAATATGCTAAAGCTCGTTGATCATTGTATAATTGTTGTTTGCTCGTGAAAAATGCATAAAGTCGTTACGAACAAAAGTTATATGATTATAAATATGTTTGGATTCTAAGCTACTGCGAATGCGTATAGAAATTAACAAAAATACGGATCGTGTCATTGCATGTTAGATGAATCTCGAGTGCGAGGTTACCACGATTAAATTTCGTGATACATATTTTACGATAAGAAAAATATTATATATCTCTGTAGTAGTAGTGTTGTAGAACGTTTGAATTCATGATGTTGACGAACCTGTACAAAAGTATGTATTATGTTAATATACATATAATAATGCTATATATATATGTAGCGGAAGGGTTGCAACGAGATGAAATATAATATGAAATACACATATACATATATAGAATTGAATTCTATTCAAGAGAGAGAGACAGTTTTCCACCGCGAATTCCGTGAATTCTCGAGGTTGCGTTACGTTGTCACGCGAACGCCGACCTACTCCCGATATGAAACGCGAGTCAATTCGATTTGCAAATTCATCGCGAACGTTTGCCACGACCGAGCGTACTCGAGAGGAAAAGGTAACAGAGTAGGGGCATCGTGTTCACAAAAGTGGATCGAGATCTCGAACGATTTCCAGAACCGAGTGTAACGAGCCAAAGAGGTTAAAGAAACGTACGAATTGTCATCCTTGCATTGATATATCGTTATAAATTATCTGTATTAATGTTACAATGCAACATATATTCTCGTTAAGGATTCTTTACATTTCTGTAAATATAAAGAACGTACGTATGTATTTAAGGAACAATTATAACAGAATGTAGTTAACATTTACGGGTCAACTTCATTATTAATCAACAACGATTTACCAGCTTCTTCATTTCCATATTCTTCTTTTTCTAGACTATGATTTAACCGACATGAAAGATCTATCGCGTACGATAGAACTTCGACCATGATGTATAATTATTAGATTGCGGATATTTATGCAAATTCATATTTTTATGAATATGTACATGTTAGAAAATCGAGTTTAAATGGTTCTATTGTCTAAATGTCGTAGCAAATGCCCTACTTTCGATGTTTTATATATCTTCATATGCTATATGTACTGTGTCCATTATTATACCTTTAAATTTGGCATAAGTACATAAAAATCCACAGTCTAGTAATTATGATCTATTATTACACTCATCTGATGTTATCTCGCTTTTGCAACATTTTGTCTTAGCGTTCCATGTCGGATGAATTGAAAGTGATTGCTGCTATTGCAAACAGACAATAAGCGATATCATGAAACGTGAAAGTTTCTTGGCACACGAAATCGCGGAAACAAACGGTCGTTTTAATCGTTGTTTGATGAAACCTTCTCTTTGATAAATAATGCGTCCTTGATCCATTTGGGCTTGACAGGTTGTTAAATGTCGTTGAAAGTGGGTTTCATTGAATTTAGACGAAGCCAGAACGAACAACAGACGTCTCACATATATCTAAGTGTGCATAATTCTATCTCCAACGGGCATTGCGTGCAGGCATAAGCCAATAAATTACCAATACATTTTCCTTCCTCCTGTCCTCTGTCATTGTAACGTATATACATATATGCATATAATATTTAACCAGCTGGTGTATGGGTCCGATTTAATCTGTCTGTGTAGTCGTCGAAAAACAGCGAGACTCAAGAAGGAGAAAGGTATTTTTTATTCTTGATAAGCGATGCAATTGTATTGTGTGTGCGTACGTGTGTGTGTACTTATGTAAAGTTGTACCGAACTTTTGAAGTACGTAAAAATGCATGTATTTGCGAAGGGAATATTATATGGCAAGGGAATTAGAACGCGCCCGCAAATCGACTCTGAAAATCGTCAGTTTTTCGCCTAACGATATCGATGTCCGAACGCGATGCTCCAAAACATTTCGAATTTTTATCTCATAAGATCGCTACAAACACGAGGCAACCTTATTTCAAATGAATCGAGTGTTATTCGACGTTATTTGTCGTTGAAACGCATGATATGTTTATGTGTATGTTGTTCAATAATATGTATTTAAATAAACATTTACGTGTTTAACGTGAAAAATCATTGCATATATATATATGTTCATGTCTGGGAAAATTAAAAATAGAATATTAGTGCCTCATGAATATTCTACGAGTGTTAGATTAGGTAATATCTTTTTTTGGTCACGGTGCATTGTATATTTCAATACATTATGATAGAGATATATATATATCTATATGTGTGCATATAATATAATATACATACACATATATACACAATATTAAATTTATTTATTCTCTAGATATCCAGGGTAGAAAAATATTTTGTTAGAGAACACGTATCGATGACTGACTATGTAATAATTTTCGACGGATGTATCAGATCCTACGTTACAAACGAAAAGACTATAATATGGTTGCGTTAATACACATCGATTTTTTATGTAACTCACATATCATCTCTCATTGATAGCTATCATTACAAACAACTTTAATTGATAATTAACATTCAACAGCAGTATATACAAAAACATATTACTTAATACTACTATAATCATATTATCGTATTCGCGTATACGTGAAGATGTGCAACATAAATATAAATAAATAAATAAATATATATATATATATTTGCATATTTATTTATATTTATATTTCATTCTCGAACAATTACAATTAAATTAACATACTTCAACTTATACGTAATTACGTTGAGATATTTACTTCTCAAAAGACACTAAAATAATAAAACAGTGTCGATTGTCGTCACCAAAGTATTTACCAAATATTCAGCACTTTTCCATAGTAAAATGTGCTAATATATTATTTTTGTGTTTTGACGACAAGATTGCAAATCAATGTACTAAGCCAAATAAAAAATAATGATTACCAAATTCGCGGCATACAATGACTTGATCTAAGTATATGTATGTCCTTTCCGTTGGCTTAAGCGTTACAGATCGTTCACATTATTGTATCACAGTAATCTAAAAGTAGATAAGTCTAGCATCTTCTGGATTTTGTTCTACTGGACAATATGGACATTTCAATCTGAAAAATAAAATTCAATTTTTTTTATATTCTATTAATGCCTCTTGCCTTTTATTGTGTTTTTCCTAAGTGGTTTCAATTTTTAATTTAACATTCGCCTTGTTATTAAAATACATACTTGTTTGCGTTAGTAAGTTTGTTTAACGCATCTCTTGAAATAACATGTCCACAGACTAATTTCATTGGCGGATTATTCTCTGTACTTTGTTGTCTCAGAATTGGACACGCGAAAACAGAATGATAACGACCGTCTTTGCCGAGGTCTATTTCAATCTGCGGAGAAAAGTATCGGTTAAATAATGCAATATTTGTTTTCCATTTATTTATCCAGTTACTTACAGGTAATTCATCTTTTCCATTCCAAACGGTATTTACTTGCCTTTGTTGCATAACTTGCTTAATATTCAAAAGCGTTGGTAATGCAGTACAACCCGCATTAATGCTAGAACATAACGTTGCCAGATTTTCCTATCATTTATGCATTTATTTTTACGCGTTTTACGATATCAGAAACTATGAAGAAACATACCACACGGAAAGAGGACTATCTACGCTTAAACCAAATAACGTGCAAGCCTCTCTCGTGAATACATCGTGAATATCTAGCCATAAAGTAGGATCCAATAAATGACTGTAAGGAGAGGACTGTATTCCATTTGGTAAATACAATAACGTGCCCATTAATGCCTGGACCTCTTTTCCATGTCGTCCGACGTATTGCGTAAGATTTTGACGAGCATAATTTATTGCTTCAGTTTGCTTGCTAGGTCCTTGTTGAATCAGTCTTATAAAATGTAACCTATGAAGCTTAAACTCAAGAGACGAATTCTACAAATAATGTTTAATGTCAGATATATTTGCGCCAAAATAGTGTTATCTGAGCAGTGGCAATGGATGATGTTGTGCGTACTTGTGCTAGAAGTGCTTCTCTATGTCTTTTAGCCCATTCAAGTGCAGGTTCCAGATTTCTTTGCTTTAAGCAATCCAATATATAATTTAATTCTGTGAATGGCTCCTTTGTACCTTCTTCTGTTTTAATTCCAGCTTCCTGTAACAATAGATCCATTGTGTATATAGTTAAAAATTTATACGGTATACACATGTGTATATATGAATATATTTATATAGACTTACCGCTGCTAATTCTGCTGCAATATCCAACATGCCATGACGGTAAAAATGCTGACAAATAACTTGATTTAAAAGATGTGATTTTTCTGGACCTGAGAAAACATCTTCCCTGCTCGTACTTGCAAAGTCTGCAGTGAAATTTCTATCGATTGCTTTTCCTACTTTTGAAACAGAACCGTGTAACTCTCTGTGTTCTGTGGTTAAACGATGTACAGTTTCACAAACTTTTTTCATTGCCTCTTTTAATATTTGCACTTGTCCTGGGGTTAATTCATGATTGTCTGGTGCTGATGAACAAAAAATCCAATCCTTTTAAGTGGGATATCATATACGTTTAATGATAAATACGAGATTAAAGTGCATTCAAATACTTCGTGAATTCAAACTATGTAGAAATATTATCCAAAAATGTAAGCGAACGAGAGATATCTTGAACAAAGGAAAGTTCTACATAACCGTTGCGATAAAAGAGGTTAGAACTAGATAGAACAATATGAGAAGAAAATGGATAATATAAATATCTTTCAGGTTATATTTTTTGAGATCTACATATTCACATAGGAAAATTGAAATCTTCTTGTCCTATTTCCGCTTTCTACTACCACAACTTTTAAAAAATGTTATTTTTTTGTTCATAGATTGTCAACGAACGATGACATTGTAAGTAGCGGGAGAGCTTTCAGTTTACCTTGAGTAAATTCCCTTTTTAAAGATTCGATATGATTTATTAGATCCTGCAGTACTGTCTCTGCATGCTCGTTTACCACTCCAAATTTTAATAAAATCTTGTCAACTTCACGTTCAACGACATTACACGCCTCCATTATTGTTTTTCTTAGTGATATCACGTCACTGCTTGTCACTTTTGCTTTATGCACGAATCACATGTATGTAGATGTATATCTCGCGTACACACATACGAGCATGTACAAGTAATATAGTCACATACCTTTCGTATTCACGAACGTGACATTGTATACGTGCGCGCGCGCGTTTTTTATCTATAGACACAGGCAAATTTATTTTCATGTAGGATATCGATTCTCTTATTTATTGGTACAAAATTCGATGAGACAAGGGTCGTGTTAAAAAAATAAAATGAAACAATCACATATAATGAACAACTAATATGTAATGAATTTCATTCGAACATGAATTGTTTTATTATTGTTGCGCTGTTATTATTATCATTATTATCTTTGTTACATAATATACATCGTCCTTTTCACAGTATGAGATTATACTAAAACAATGTTTTACACTAAATGAAAATATACAATTGTCATAAAATATATATATATATATTAATTTAATTTATCAGAATGTTTGCTTTAATACTTGGTTTACATTTTGAAAACTTCCGATATACACAAAAGCCTAATTTGTTTCACTTTCATTACAGTAATTATACAATTCACTAATTACACAAACTTTTAGAAACAGTTTGATATACCCATAATAAATGCGTTTTCCTCCTATGATTATTCTACTATTGATTAAATTGGACGTGGCTCTGTAACAAATACATTTGATGCAAGAAAAAATTATGGTTATTAGTCCTGTGTAATTTATAGCAAGTATATGTATAATGATATTATTGTAATAAGAAAACATGTTTACCCATTCTCGTGCCATCATAAGAACCGTATTTTTAGGTAACTTTGGTCCGATCAAAGGATTCATTTGAGCCATATAGCAACATAACCAGCTGTAAGAACAAATAATAATTTGCATGGTATTTAATAAAAAAATTCAGTTAAATGCTTCATTTGACATTTGTCAACTTACAATAACCAACATGTAAATGCTGTCAACATAAGCATAACCTGAAGGATCCTGCGAGGAAAGAAGACTCAGGTTATTATTAAACAATCTAGTACTTCACTTTTGTATTTAACAAAAACAATTTTTAAACATCTAGAATTTTTGCTCAGAATACTTATCAATTGTAATAAAACACGTACCCACGATTAGTACTTCTTGGAACAAAGATTGGTAAGACAATTCCTACTATAGCCCATAATGCCGTAAAAAGTAACAGTGGTATTATTGACGCTCCCATTTTCTTTGTAATAAATAAATTTTTTATGTCTTTTAAAAATGGGCTGAACCCACCGAGCAACCAATTTACTGATGTAAATGGGAGTCACGTGAATATCTCGATTTGCTTTCAACAAATACACACACTAGTTTCACAAACGAGAATAGCGAGATACGATATATCGCATACACTTATTCGATACGATACACGCAGTTCGCGATTGATTGACAATCGAAAAGTTGATTAATATAATCGAAATTAAAGTGGAGGGGAGGCTAATTCAAAAACATTCCTTTATTAATGAAAATATTATAAATCTTAAAATTCATGAAAAAATTGAAATAGAACATAGATAGATATAAGTAAAATGTCTATTCTTTATCTTCCTTTCTCTCATTCTTTTTCATTTCCTCGCTCTGAAAGTATTGTTGTTGTGTTTAATAGAAACCACTTTAAGGTACTATATTTCAACAGCGAACGTTTATATTTTCTAATCGATGTACTGAAACTCCAAATTCAATGAAGATCAATGTTCTCCTTCACAAACATAAAGGCAACATTTAATCTCCAAATAGTCGTTCTTGTGTTATTTCTGTACTTTTATTCGGATGTTGAGTATCATCGTAACTTTTCGATATATCCACAATTGATGGCCCGTCGCCTCCGCCGATCGTAGAACATTGATCCATTTTACCAGTTGTAATCTCAGATTGCGTTTCGATGCATTCAACCAACGATTCTGTTAAACGTCTAACAGACTTTTTATCTGATTTTTCAGCGATCGTATCATGTTGCGTTTTCTCTACATGATGAAACTTCGACGAGGTTGTGCACAGATTTGTACAGGAAAATACAAATCTTTCTAAAATACCTGAAAGTTTTATTATACCAATAATTAGTGGTTAATTAAAATTATAACATGCAATAATTCAAAACTGAAATATTTTTGTGTTCACTAATGTTACCTGTTAGATTCATAGTTTCCTCAGACAAACAGATATCATCATGAGAACTAATACTGTCCCTGCTAAACAGATGCTGTCTGATACTAGTCAAACTACGTGGTTTTAACCTAATGTCGGTCAAGGATCGATCAACAGAGTCATTTTTGCGTGGTGTTTTATACATGACTGAACGTTCGGTGCGCATCTCGCGCCCTTTCTTGATATAAGGAATCAAACATGATAAATTCAATTGTGTTTTAGAAATACTATTCGCAGTTTGTATAGATAAGGGTGTTTTGCAATTGCTCACTAGAAAGATGTACCAAATAAAGAGTAACAAAGCATATAGGAGAATTAATGATACACAATATACTATTCTTACCTGTATAAGGAGTTCTTACATAGGCTAAAGGTTTTTGATGATGATGATCATTAGATAATCCATAAATTGTAGATGCCAATTTGTTACTCACGTCTAAGAAAGGAAAGATTCGTATATCGAAATATTATGTGCAATTAATTGGTAATTAAAAATAGAATAACCTACCGTGAATAGTATCACCTTGTCCCTTACTGCTTTTTCCATAACTTGTATTCATCAATGTTGTATTATTCATAATAGCAACTAAAGCGGGATGTAATCGTTTTACTACGTTTAAAATTAATTCGCATCTTTTTATTACTCGCAATTGCTGTGGTTCCGTAGCGTTATCCACTAACAGACTTTTCGAGGCAGCATCAGCTTCGAATATAGCTTTAAAATAAAAAAAGAAAAAATCGATTACGGGTTTACATATAACAAAATATAAATTAACGATTTCATAATAAATACTTACCAGCTTTTAATTCTCTAATCATCATTATTGTTTGCCTTTCAATAATGTCGCTTCCAATATCGTTTATGGTGATACTTATTTGGCGGGAGAGCGACAAGGATCGAAGTACAATACCTTGTACTTGCGCTTGAGTAACAGGCTTCCTATTGTCGAGACAATTTGTCATTACGGAAATACGATCCTGAAGATCGTCTAATACTACCTAAAAATAGTGATAATGGCGTGGAAATTTTATATAGATGTATCTTTGATGTGCATAGAATAGACATTAACATAAAATACCTGACAGTAAGCACCCGAATCTATAATTAGATTAATCGCATCGTGCAACTTATTGACTTCCAATTGCCACTGTCCAGTTAACAGTTTTACATTTTCTCGCATTTCTTTACTCTCTGGATGCAAATAAAAGGTGGTAATGGCAGAAATCAACTCTGTTTCCAAAGATTCGAGACTTGCCAAACAGTTTCGTATTTGATTAATCCCTAGATAATACAGTGTAAAGAATGGTGAATAACTAACAAGACACAGATGCGAATTTTGTATTAATTAATAGAGCTTGACTTACGATTTTTATCTTTGCAAGAGGCAATAGCAAACAATCCAATTTGCATGGATTTGTCTATAATTTGATCAAAATCCTCTATAGCATTGGATAAATCGTTCTTAGATCGCTTTTTAGCGCTTAATGAATTGCCACAGATTGTAACAAGCTTTCTCAGAGCATGAAAGGGATCACTGAAAACTTCCATAACAAGATTCAATACCGACACATTAATTTTACGTTCTAATCGATAAAGCGCGTCGCTTAAACTGTTCATGAACAAATTATTCAATGCTGTATCAGATGATTCGGACGTTAATTGGAACTTCAAATTTTCATATTCAGATATAATCGACTGACAGGTTCCGGTTATCGCTTTAAAATTGCAAGGTTTGCAGACCTGTGCAATTGCCATCGCACACGAGAATACATCTTCTATTCGAAGCCATAAGTCTTTGCATTCCAATATTTGATCTTTTTGTGATTTATTTGGAATCTCTGACAAGATATCCAATACCAAATCCATCCTAAATATAAAATAAATTGATAAAAGATATATAAAGTACTGTTTCCTTAAAAGCAATTGAAATTATTTAGTTAGATTACCTATAAACAAAATGATTTTTTTGTTCAAATGCTTCATCCTCAGGTAATGAATCTGATATATCCAATATTTCTATTATCATCTTCAAGCAAAAGCAGAGTCTTTCACAGACATATTTCTTGCAATTCTATGCGAATAAAAGCATAAGTATCCTATTAGAGTAAGCTTGTGTGTGCTTTTAAAATGTAGAGATCATAAAACATTTTATTACATAGATTGGTGCATTTAGCCGGTGTTGCTCTTGTACTAATTGTACTAACAGTTTAAATGCTGCACACAACTGACACAAATATAGTTTGATCTTTTCAGCTAACAACTGACACACTAAGCTCTTTTTATATATTTGTAATGGTCCAAGCAATTCCAGAATGGAAGTGCCTAACTCCTGATAATATAATTTAATATAATATAATTAGGATAATTGTAGAAAACAACACAGAATGTTTTGTGTCTGTATCTTTTATACCTTGATGTTCTGAAAATGTTCAATTTCATTGGCTTGACCCATTTCCTTGATGTAGTCTAGGCATTCTGTCAACCTTTGTTTCAGTGGCAAACATTCTAATTTTTCTAGACCTTCAAGAGTTAATTTAAATTTATCTAACACGGTGGACAAAATTTGAACTGCCATTTCTTTGTCTATGCTTTCAATCTAAAAGGAATTTTTTTTATAATGGTTGACAATAAGCTAATATGTATAATGTTCTTCAACATACAGACTCATCCATATATTTTAGTGAACAAAATTCTTCTACAATACTAATAATCTTTGATTCCATTTCTTCATAATCACTAATTTCTCCTTTTACCAAGGTATCAAATTTTTCTCCCAAACATTCCAAGTGTTCGAAGAGAGACGAGTTTTTTGACATAGACCCATTTGGAGTAACAGGGTTAGCATTTATTAGTTCTTTCAATTTATTTACCTAAAATATGGAACACATTAAAACTTTGTTACTCTTTACAAAATTGAATAATACAAGAATGTTAGAAAACTGCTATATTTTTCTTACTTGTTCCTCCATGGGTATTAATATCCCTTTTATTTGCTTTGTCTTTATAGGCATTTTTAAACTCTTTATTTTTTATACAATCAACGATGATCGGCCTAATCTTGTAACTCTTGGTTGTTTGTAAACAACATGAAAATAGTAATTAATTGATTTTTAATTTACCACCACACAAAACAAAAACATAATCCGTTGATGTTTTGAATCGTTACGGTCTTACCACATTTCATACTGAAAAATGGTACATAACCAATCGCTTAACATTTTCTTTGAAATTTTTTTACGTACAGTGAGTGTTTAAATGGAATAATTTATCTTTAAACATGTGTATTTTCATAGAAATTCCAGTGGACCAAGTTTTATGGAATTAAACAAACAATTTATCTTTGTTTATTTGTCTAATTCAAGTTGTCCATACTGACTCCTAGTGTATATGCAAGCATGCATTTGCACGTGTGTGAATTTAAACAAACATTCATGGAACATGGTAAGGCACAGTTCGATAATATCGACGGTGGAACAAGTCGGTTACCAGTTACTCAGTATATGACACAACGATTAACTGACAATTGGATATGAAAAAAGTGTAATTTATTAACAAAATAACTATGTAAGTAACATAACTATGTTATGAATTTTGTCTTAGCTTAGACTTTTAAATAAGTACCAATATAGTCTTCGAGAAAAAACGCTGTACGTTCACAGTAAATCAAGTTTCAAATCAAAATATTCTTTCGGAATGGATTAATCTTTCTGGTATAGACACTCTTGTAATCCTTTAGAAAAATTTTAATTATCAATGCATATTTGTATTTTCGTGATATTTTGGAATTATTACAAATCTCAATA
The DNA here is from genome assembly GCA_014737525.1 of Bombus difficillimus. Taxonomy (NCBI): domain Eukaryota; kingdom Metazoa; phylum Arthropoda; class Insecta; order Hymenoptera; family Apidae; genus Bombus; species Bombus difficillimus. Next base: position 844,284 of record JACXIT010000205.1, read on the forward strand.
AATCCAAGTGATAATTTAATAATTTTATTTAGTAAGCTTTCAAGTATCAGAAAGGGTTATATAATTTCATTCTCACTCGATCGGATAATTAATGATAGTTAATTCGTTTTCGTGTTAAGTTGATAAAATTGTATTAATGCATGTGTATAAAAAATTTATCTTCTTTTGCTTTTAAATACGTTTTCGAATTTTATACTCTTCATACGTAATATAGTATATACAACACGTGGATGTGTCCTCAATAATGGCTTAATACTATTGCATAAACCTTGACATTCTTATTCATCTACAAGAAATATTATTTTTATTACCATGATATTATATTTTTTTCGCGTTATGTTAATGTTGTGATATTAATTTGTGGAACTACAAAAGTTTATTTCTGAACAAATTAATTTTTTGTATACTTTTGTGTTTTCTTTTCTCCTCTTTGAAAGGGACAGAATTTCCTATATACATATATGCTTTCATATGTGTATTCATATATGTATTCATTTGGTTCAATTTTGGATTAAAAGAAACAAGTTAAAACTAAGAATTTTTGACATATGAATAAGTTTGCAATTTGTAAAAAAATTGTTTGAATGTTATAATTCTGTTTAGACAGTACAAATTATACCGGTCAACAAAATGGTGAAGTATTATGAAAGTAATACAATTTTCCAATTTAATTGGGATCAAGTAGCACGTGGATTTTGGCAAAGATATCCAAATCCTAATAGGTAGATATCAAACTCCAAATGCATTTGTGAAATATGTAGAACTATATTATTATTTACTAATAAATATTTAGAAGAAATAGTACAAATCAAATTATTTTTTCAGCACCCATGTACTTACGGAAGATACTGTATCAAGGAAGGTTAAAGATGGCATATTATATACCACACGACTTCTGACAAAAACTAACAGAGTACCAAAATGGGGAGAGAGATTTATTAGTAAAAGTGTTGTAAAAATTGTTGAAGAGACCATAGTGGACCCCAAAACGAAAACTTTAACAACATATACAAGAAATTTAGGTTACACTAAAGTCATGGTAATTTGATATAGCAAGTTTGTGGGAGCTGTTGTATTGCGATTACTTGAAAATTAACTTTTATTATGCTTTCCTTGTTTCACAGGTTGTTGTGGAGAAAGTTGTTTATAAGGTGTGTGAAGAAAATCCTAATTGGACAGTTGCAAAAAGATCAGCTTGGATCGACAGCCAAGTATTTGGATTTGGTAGAGCTATTCAAGCATTTGGATTGGATAGATTTAAAAAGAATTGTACTCTGATGTATAACGGGTTTAATTATGTCCTAGCACATATGTTTCCACATACAGCACAGTATATGAATCCAACACTTTCTCAAATGGGTTTTGCTCATCTAGTAAGAACAACGTACATAATCCAAGCGTCAAAAGGAAAAAATTTATATTTAGATGTTACTTTCTTTTTATTTCAGATCGATGAAGGAGCTGGGGCAAGGACTAGTCTCGCGGAAGATTTTCAACATTCGCTACAGGGTAGAGCGGAAAAGGTAAAAGACGCTGCTAAAAAGGCAACAGATTTGGCAAAGAAAAAAGCTGGAACGATTTATGCTGCGTACCAATCTGAACAGTCGTAAATAAAGCGACATTATTGATGTGAACAACGATTTAAAGTATTTGGGGAATAGAGACAATGAAAATTAAAACAGTTTCGAAATGGAACCGAAAGATAATTCTTGTAAATCGACCGAGCGAATAGGATGAAATCGTTGGTAATTATTTAGCATTGTCGATATTCATGTTTATAATTGATTAAATAGGATTCATTCGTCGATGAAGCAAGGGAGGTGAAAAGAAATTTTTGTTTGAACCACTTTACTCTAATGGCTCTGTATAATATTTTCACGTTGTCATTCCTGTTAACTGCCAACTCATATTTAATTTTTAAGATTTATTTAAAATATTTTTGTGATAGATGGGACAACATTTTTAAAGATAAAAATTACTGACGATGCTAAATTACGCGAACGTGGCAATATCGCTATGCGTATCTCACTAAATTCGGAAAGCTGACAAACTGAGGTCGGAATATTTGTTTTCCGAAAAAATTTCTAAATTTTTTATTGCTTCAAATACACATGCTTTACTTTGATAACGTGTAAACATGATTAAACACGATAAAAAGAGAAAAATACGGGAGGAAAAGTGTAGATCCTTTTGTAAAATATTAAAATAGTGTAAGGAAAATTAGTCCAGAATTCGAACGAATGTATTCGTTTTAATAAGAATCGAGTGTAATCTCTTTAAACTAGATGGGTGGTTTCTAAAGGAACCATAAGCAACACGTACTAGTAATAGCGTGTGCATATTGCATCTAAGTATTGAACATTTTTTATCGGTACGATCCAAACTTCGTCGGTATCTATATTATATTTTATATTGGTGTCGATGGTTTTCGTACATAATTGTAAAATTGCAATTGCACTTAGAACATATTTGTGAAAATTCTGTATTCCGTGCACGCTTTTGCGTACACGGCGTAAAATTAAGATATCTGGATGTATACATGTTACATAAATATATAGTAGAAGAATTTGTATAAATTCTAGTTATAGATTATATCATGTTTACGTTGAAAGAAATCCTAATCTGACATTTAGTCGTTATTGTAACTCATGCAAATATTATGTAAACAGATAAATTGTATATTGTTAAAATATATAAATAAACTATTATCTTATTGAAAACTAAGAAACACAATTTTATACCTTCTTATTTTTGTAATTAAAAATTATTAAACATGATTCGAGATTTTGTCCTGATTTAATTGATTTATACCGAAAGAGTATCTTTAATACGAAATACTCGTCACTAACCTTGAACAAATCTCACGGAAATTGAGATTTCCAAGCTAGACGATTCATTATGTATTTATAATGTATAACATGTGTAATGTATACGAGACACGTAACGAAGACGTATCATTTATCTTTTCTCTGCATAATAAAATAACAAACAAGGGGATAAGAGAGAAGCATAAACTAGTAATTCTAGAAATCGTCGTTTATTACATCTTGTGTTGTTATTTTCGAAGGTGTTAAAAAAAGAAAAAGAAACTGAACAGTGTACAGAATAGTGGCCGAACAGGAAAATCCAGTATTTGCATGTATTCAGTAGCTCGCGCGGGGATTTTTAAGATTCATCAACACTTCTCTCTGGTTGGCTACTACTGCTATTATTCGTCGTCGATCTTTTGACTCGCTCGACTCAGCTATAAAAGTACGCGGACGACATTTTTCCATTCAGTAAACTCTCGATCTTGGTGCATCAATCAAACGTGCAAGAATATAAAGATCGGGAAAGAAAGGAGGAAAATCCGCAAAGTGTGTTTATCTGTGTATGAGTATAAATTTACGAAAGAGAAAAGAAGGTGCACGATTAACCAAAATGTGGCAACTTTGTCTAGTGTTAGGTGAGTATGTCTCGCGAAATAAGTGGATCGTAGAGATTCGTATAAAGGATCGATTTACGTTCTAACGATGGAAATGCATGTTGTGTGTAGCTATCGCATCGAGCAGAAGCGTGATCGCATTTCCACAGGTAAGGATAATTGAAATCGTTTAATCGTTAAAACGTTTTATACGTTTTATCAGTTGGATCTTGAATTAATTAACTGTTGCTGTCGTACAAAGAACAATGAGTTGTCTGGTGGTAAAGTCGAGGTTCAAACGATGCGTAGTACGTTCCCGGTGGATGGTTTCGTTTTCGACGGACCTGCAAGCGGCAGAAATGTCGCGACCACGGCAACCACAACTAGTTCTGTAACACCTTCGGTGGACACGAAGGACGCTTCCTTCAACTCTCGATACGACCGGTGTATAAATGCGTGTCCGGTGAGTCATGAAAGTCCTTGAAATTTTCGATCTTTTTCTTCCTTTAAAACGTATCAAAGGTCATGGTTATTTATTCATTACACCTGCCATACTGGTTTAACTTGTTCTATAACTTGCCGAACTTTCAAATGACACATCTTGATGCTGTGTAAAGGCGAGATTTCCTATAAGCATTAAGTCAGATACTCACGTTTCAACCAGAACAATCCAGAGGCATGCTGTTCTTCTCAGTTGAAACGTCTTATGTAGTATTTTTTCATTTTTCAAAATATATTGAGATGTTTACAGTTTTTGTATCTTCTACCTTTCGAGACGTTAATCGTAGAGCTGACGTCGCGGGGTTGCTCAGCGTGACTGAAATTTTTGTTTCCTTAACACGTGGTGCCGACGGCGACGTGGTATTTTCCACTTTTAAGAGCTACCAGACCATGACATCAACGTAGTGTCACCCGCAGTCAATGTGTTATAAATTATATTGTACAGAAGTAGGATAGAAGTAGAAGAAACGACGACTAAATATTTTAAATCGAACGAAGAAGAATAGCATTTGAATTAAGGACATCGTACGTCCGGGCGCGCGCGACTAACGCTTATAGAAAATCCTGTCCTCTATTCTTATGGGTTCAAAAGCTGAAAAGTGAAACGCGATTCGTTGCACTAAATGAGAATGGGTGATAACATTTTCAGACGACGAGCGAATACAATCCGGTATGCGGCTCGGACTTCGTTGACTACTCCAATCCAGGAGGATTATCCTGCGCATCGGCGTGTGGAAAAGGTAAGGAATTTAGTCCATACGTCACGGAATATTTATGACTAAATTGTGGAAATTTAGACAACTACGATATGCAGATGAATACGAAAGATATGCTGAAGATATATGCAAAGTATATGCAGGACAGATAAGTTAAATACGGAATGTGACAACAAAATAGAAAACAATTTTTGAGATGCTTTAATTTGACGAAAGATATTGATACTCCTATCGAAGTTTCACTTTACTTTGCTTATCACTTCACGAAATTATGCACTTTGCATAAACTTCTGCAATCTACTTGTCACATTTGGAACGAGAATTTAATTTTCCTCGTAATACACGCGGTTAATGAGCGTTAGAGTCATTTTGTAGTTACAAAATTGCATTGACACCTACGCATTATAACGTGTATTATAAGGAAAACTGAATTATGCTATGTAGCGGCGATCTTATTCGTTAAGATTATGTTCAAAATTGATAAGTATCCTATAACCTACGGACGCGTGTAAGTCTCCATCTCATTCCCTGTCTATCTAAAACTTATCAATGAAACGCGTTTGTTCTTTGTTGCAGATGTTACGTTAATATACTACGGAAAATGCAGGAGTTCGAAGATAAGAGGATAGATGACTTGATGATTGCATACTATACCGATCAACAATATTGATACGCGAATGTTACTCGCATAAGACTAGTTTACCGCGTAGTTATGTAATTGTCTATTCATCGTTGTTTCTTCTTTATTACAAGTTTTGACTGAAAATAATCACTTCTGTTGTTTTGTATCTCACGTCCTTTCCTACCATCCGTTCAATCGTCGTAAAGAAACCGATTGGAAACGTGTCAATGACAAAGAGAGGGGGGAAGAAATGTAGCTATGCGGGCGATGCAATCAGATTGAGTCAATCACGAGATAAAGAGGAAAGATTGTGATCAGCCCATCTGACTCTCCGCGCTACGTCCAAGTTTCCTCCGTGAATGCCGTAGAGATGCCTGGCTAGGATATTGGCTCTGTCTTCTTCCGCTCGTATGGCTGTTCTTCTGTATTGTGCCACGGTCAATAGACAGCCAACGATAAGCGCTATTTGGACGATCAACAAGAAGATTAGTAAACTCAAAGCGAGACTAGCGTCGACGCAGAGCAGTCCGTCCACAGAATCTAAGGGAAAGATAGAACAGAAATAATAAGCGAGCAAAATAGAAAGAAAAGTTTTGAGTTGGTTTGGAGATTGCAAAAGTTTGCGAAACTCACTCCCTCCGGCGATTAGGACGGTATCGGGAGACGAGTTCTCCCTCGAGGATAAACGATCAGCCGAAGACGCGACGGAATTTTGCACGATTATGGAGAGTTCCAGCGATAACTCGTCCGGAGTTTCGTCCTTGGACGTTGGCGTTGTTTCCGTGTGGTAGGTTGCCTGCGTACTCCAAGACTCGCTAGCTCGTTTCTTTTTTCCATAAGAAGGTTTATCACCGTTGCAGTTGGTCTGTAACATGTATCACACGGTGAATCGATCATCGAGACGATCGTGAACGTATTCTTGGTGAAAAGGACGTATGTAGTGACGTTAAATTAATATTAAATCGAATAGGCTTGGAAGAACACGAAAACCTTCTGAAACTTTTCAAACCGTAGTTTTAGAATTCATAAGAAGAGTTTCAGAAGCATAAAATGTAAATTTAAAGCTAATGCTACTTTTACAGCTTGATCTTAAGTAACGGTTATTAAGTAAGCTTGTAACTAGAAATTTTAAATATCTATTTTCACTGTGCAGCGCCTTTAAACTAATAAAGATGCAAATATACGATCTTAGTTGCGATTAAATAATGTTTTCATTTACACTTTCGCCATATTCTTCCTATCAAGGATACCGAGAGAAAAGTATCGTAGTGATAAATGCGACTGTGCATTTGACTCACCGGTATGCACTTGTCCAAGCAGAATCGGACGAGTACGTTGAAACGGACTCGTTGACTATTGGGGAACTTGAAGGCTGTGAAAGTTGCGATTAATGAACGACCATCGACTGGATCCTTCGAGAGAGCAGGAAAGGTGGTTGGATCGGTGGGACATCCGAGTTCGTCTAATAGTAGATACGAGGCATCGCCGGAAGCGCTGCTTGCTACTAAGTGTCCGGCAGTAATGTCATAAGGACCTACAAGCCATATATCGTAGGAAATTATATGTATAGAATAATTGTTACTATTGGAACAGGTTGTATCTCTTTTCTGGTTAGGGTTAAAGCGAATGTTAGATGAAAAAAAAGTAAGATTCTACAAGTACAGTTCTTTCGTATGTGCAACGATGTATTGGAAAGATATACATACACTTTTAGGAGGAGCGTATCTATATCTTTTAAACGTACGTTCATTACTTGGAATATTTTGTGTCAAAAAGCGATAAAGGGAATTACGACTGAGACGATTAGTTTAAAAGCTATTTTAAGTTTAATTATATTTAGAGCATGTAGAAAGATAAGGAAGCGAAGATTAATGTAAAAACATTCCATTACCATCTGGTGGATTCAATTGAATCTTCAGAGTGAGCTTTTGACCTAAATGCGTGACCATAGCGACTGCCGAGTTCTCGTCTAATATCCTCATGGTGACTATCGGCGCTTGCGAGGACGCGTTGACGATCGTTGAAGAGATCGGTGGCACTCCTGCGCTAAATAATATAGGAAATGGAAAATGGAAAATGGCGTATCGCGAGTATAACATGGTTGATAAAAATGGTATCGAAGACATAGATACTCACTTTGGATCGAGAAAGCTGAAACTAGATTGAACGGTGACGTTTTTTGGTTGCGGAGGTGCTTGATCGTTTAACGAGCATCCAACCCTGACTGCTTGATCGCCAAGTCGTTGAACGATCGGATTGAATTGTACTACGATCGTTGCCCAAACCAACGGTCGCGTTCTACGAATGACAATATCATTTTTTTTTTCATTTTTGTTACAATGCTTTTGGTTCTTTGGCAGACAATCCAGTTACGAGTTAATTTTGCGCTAATGTTTTGTGACGTCTTCAGGGTACACCTTAAAAAGCAAACTGTAAAGTTCGCGACACGATAGTTTCCCGAAAAATCAGAAACATGACAGACAGAAAGAAAGTTTGCAATTTATAAAAGATGCTCGAACTACTTACTCCTTCAAGATTTTCTCCCATTAATGTTTCGATATTCGAACCGTGTAAACTCTAATTGCTCGCTGACTTAACGATTGTGCTAGATTACTTTCATTTATGATATCTTACCGATTTTGATCGTCGACGGAGAAGGCAGGGTGCAATCCGCAACGAAGGGTACCTTCGCGAATCTGGTCAACGGGTGGAATAGGTAACGTCAATATTGTTTGATTACTGCCTGTACCTTGAACGCCGCAGGTATCCGCGTATCCGTTCGAGTAGAGCCGGCCAAAGAAGGGGTCGCTCGTTTTCAACTCGACCGTCATCGTCGAATCGTTGCACCGTACCTTCACTGACCACGAGAAACATCAAGCGTGAAATCTATCATGCCGCATGATTCGATTTTAAATCTAAGACAAGATCACTTACGATCTAAACAAGGTTCTCGCTCTCTGTAGACCACGTTCGTCGCGTCGATCAACGAGCTAACTCCTAGACTGGTCGTGTCTTCCGAGTGCAATAGGCAGAGTGGTTGACCCGACGAATTGGCAAACGTATATCCTCGACAGATAAAACCATCCACGCTCGAGTCGCATCTTTTCTCGCACTGCGTCGAAGGAAATTAGACGAAACAACAGGAACACATACGAAACATACAAAGCAGAATTAAAGGATTAACACCATCTGCAACTCTGTTGCATGAGCTAAATGAACAGGATGGAGGAGAAGTCTTATAGGTTTGATAGATCGACCTGTTATTCCTATGGTTAGAGATGTTTATGCACGTATGGAAAATTTCAATGTGACAAGATATGCATGAAAATAAATTAATAAGTCGGTTATGACTATGATTATGTATTTATACGTATTATAGCGTATAAAGTACCAAGAATTTACCTGCTTCTCGTCAAGGTCCATCAAAGCGACGTCAGAGTACGGTAACGAGACATTTTGGAATTCCGCGTACGAGCAATACTCGTCTTTGGCTGTAACACAGAGTTTCTTCGTTATCAACCATCGTGTCCGATTCAATTATGACCGGTACTGATCGGTTTTCCAAGTTTCTGCAAGTTACTAGAAAGTTGCTACTCACACAGATTTCGACATTGATCTCTCAGGTACTCGTCTCTGTACATGGACGCTCTGTATGCTCTTGGTCTGGTTCCTCGTTCGTGCAACGAGAGAGAGCATCGTCCGAACGCTGTTTTGTCGATCGAAAGGGGTTTCGAAGTCCGAAATTGCGCGGACTCGCAGCTTCTTCCTGGAAGGAAATCGCAAACGAGTTAGCTCGATCGATCACGACTCGATCTAGCGCGCTTACCTGTCTCAATGCATTTCTCGTAACATTGGTTCCTCGTGATCGGACCAGATAGATGGAATGCGCTGGAATCGATGAACACCGCTCCTGGACTCCTCTCCACCTGCCAAAGTTTTCGTCTCGCGCAGCTTACCGGCACTGACGGCAAACAAAAATAATTTCGACGAACGATAAAAAATGATATAGTTCGATTTCAACTTACCTTTCACGCAAACTCGGTGGTAAAAGATGGAATTCGGTTCGGGTACCAGTTCGTCGTCCTCTATCCGCACGCCGTAGCAGACGCTTCTACCAAAATCTATCACGAACGCGGTGCAGTTTACGCGTTCGCATCTGAAGTTCGAAGGAAGACGTTGGTCACTGGTTGTTACTATTACTTGATTTAGATTTTACAGGAAGACAGGATCATTCGAATCGATGGACGTTTGTTTCGGACTAAGCAATTTGTCTCGCAATCGGACAAAAAATTGGCAAAGTAGTTCGTAACATATAATACACAGAATAGGAACGTGTAAAATGTAGTGTTTAAAAATAAAGATTCAGTAGAGTAAAATAAAACTGACGATTTTATTTTATTATATTATATCAGACATTCTATGAGAACCATAACGAATATACACCGTAAGCTGTATATATACCAAAAACCTAAGAGATGCGGAAGAAATTATTCTGTAAACAGTTCATCTTGGATTCTTCCTAGTTTTACTACACAGCGAAAGGGGTAAGATTCGCGCCTACCTTTCGAAGCAACGCTTCGTTATTCCGTTTGAGTTAACCGCGCTAAAGAGAACTGTTTGCGCGTCGATGGTTTCCGGTTTAACGCCAGCGATTTTCTCCCAACTGTTGTGCGAACAGCGGCCCTCTGCAACCAGAGGCAAACCAGGCGACTCGGTCAAACGGTCTACATACGAAATTTTAGATGATTTTTACCTGTTCTCGTGATAAAGCCGAATATCACGACCCCCGCGAGAAGACGAGCGATCGCCGTCATGTTTATCGCTCGTCTATCGATCGCATGGCGCAAGCAGCGCAGGCGCGCGATCGGTCCGCAACCTTCGATATCGTGCCAAGGATTTTCGCGAACGTTGCCTCGCACGCGGTCGTGTACACGACAATGTATCAGCTTCGCTTACGTAACTACCCTGAGTCGAGTCGGATAAAAAATAGTCGGGACGAAAGTTCAAAGGTTCCCCCGGGGAAATCCGATTGCTTACGAGTCGCAGTAAGTCATGATTCTTGTTAAGTCTCGTTCAGATTCGTCAAGTTACTTGAATCTAAGTCATAATCCTAATATGGTAGAGTTGCATTTATTTTATTCGAACGACGAATTCCACTTATCGCAACGAAATTTTAGTCGAAGCTCGTTTAAGCGAACGTTTGCCGGTTGATTCATTCACGTATCGGAACGTTACTGAGCTGCTATTACGTCACCAAAAATAATAAGTAATGAGGAAAATTTGCGTGCACCTATTACGCCAACTCCAATTATTACATATAAATTGTTTGTTTCTCGACGAGGTCAGATAACCGTCGCTAACGACCGTGTTTGTCGCTAAATGATGGAAGAAGTTTAGATAAATGGAGTTTTAATGGAGTATGAGTCATGTAAATTACGGATATTTATACGAGAGAAATTTGACAGAATATTTGAAGCCGACTGAACGATAGCGATGTAGACGAAGAAGTTACAAGTTACTTGAATCAATCTGAACGAGGATAATGATCGAAAGAAGCTGCAAAGTAGCGGAATCGGAATCGATTAACGCGGTAAACGATCCATTGCCGCGGCGATCGTCATCGAACGAATATCTGCGAACGACTGGTCGGTTTAGGGATTCGGTTTGGAAAAGACGCGATCCAACTGCAATTTCGCGAGCAACTGATGCACGTTGGTAGAGGTGCGTACTCGTTCACCTGCATTGTGGCGAGAAACGAATAGGAACGAGCGCGTGCACGTCCGCCCGCGCGCTCGCGATGGTCCACAAACGAATAATCGCCGTGTGTTGTAACGCGATAACATGAAAACTCGTAAACGGATGTTTGATGGATTGTAAGACACGCGAATCGAGTGTCGTTAAAACGAGCTTCGACTAATACAATTTAATACGATATTATATAAACTATGAAATACCATACTCTTATTTTTCATCGTGCTAATTAAATACGCAGTCCATCTATACATAGATTTCTAATCATATAATTCCTATGTGTGTTGCATAGATTTGACGCGCTATTTGGCGAAGCAGATGTGCAAATTAACGGCCGTGGTTGGCGTTGAAACATAACTTCGGATGGGCGGGCGCGTTCACGGACGCTTATGGTCATCAACGACAAAGGCTTGGTCGCGACGCGGCGCATCCCGGTGCATCGGTGCTTATCGCTCCACCACATACCGTGGGCAATTCGCGTGTAATTAGCGGTATACGCGAGGTTATGGAAATTCTATGACTCAAAAGCTTACGACTTAACGAATTTTATAAATAGAATACGCGAAACCGACTAAGCGACAGTGAGCTATCGGCAGACGGTTATTATATGTTGAATAAAATTTGCTCATTTCCGGTGAATGGAGAACGCTGCGACGTTGAACGTTCGAAGACGAAGCTGATGTTAGATCGTGTGGATTTCACTGACGGTTTCATGGTTTTCGCACTTCGTGTACGAGCAGCAAAGAGCTGCGGGAAAGAGGCGAGTCGCAGCGAATAGTACGATGACGCGATGCATGATTAGAGGCGTCCTTCGACTTACGCAACAGTGATTTTACACGCGTTCGGTTTCGTTGTTTACTCGCGTCATTCTGCTTTTCCTGGAATACGCGGTTTAATCCCTAACGAAGTCTCGTGACGAACGATCAATGAACCGATAGGTCGCGAAAAGAGACTGACATCTACTGTTAGCACGTTGCGTTTTGTCTCAACATTACAGATCAGTCCCATGGAAAAAGCGATTTAGAATGTTCACGAAATATCGGGACGAATATATCATCTAATCATCGTGAAAGTCTAAAGTCTAAGTAACTAATACCTGTTTCCAAGAAAATAGGAAAAAAGAAAAAAAAGAAGAGAATGGCGAAAGAATCGATTTCATGCCAAATGTCCCGCATTGCATTTTTAAAAACGATTTTACTGGCAATTGTATAGGCGCGTAATTGGCGAACGTATCTTGCACCCGCACTCCTTAACAATGGAGAAGATTTTTCCTGTTATTCTTTACACTTGTTGCTGTTCTGGTTGCAAGCGTTTTCGCAAGACGATCGTAAAACAAGAAAGATAAAGATGATGAAAGAAGCGCAATGACTGATAAGAGGAAAAACAAGGGTATATAAATTATACTTAGTAGAAGATTAAATATATATTTCACAACGTGGAATGTAACATTTATAAGAACTTAGAAATTTTTATCTTTCTTCGGTCTTACCAAACGAAGTATAACGACAGCAGCTAAAAATTTGTTGCCACTCACTTTATTATACATATAAACTCTATTGTAACAATTAATAAATTGATCTATCCGCATTGATTATCAAGAAACAGTTATCGAACGTACGTCTGTTATTCAGGTCATCACTGCCTTTTCCTCCTTTAATTTATTTGATATACCACGTTAGAAAAGTTGATGGAGAAAACTCATTTGCCTTACACGCATATTAACACGCAAATTAAAAATTCCCATACAGAAACGTTATCATGAAATAAATAATAATAATAAATTATTTTCGAAGCTTCTTCTCTTACGCGTCTTGCGTCCAAAATTTTATGTTCTCTTCTCCTCACACTAGACCGTATTATCAATCTTTAATATGTATCTAAATATATTACACAACAGTTAACCAAGATTAAATCAACGTGACAAACGAAATAAGTACACTTGCTCATACAGTTTCATATTTTTGTCTCGATAAAATTAAACACCATTAGATACTAACATCTAACAAACAAAAAGAAAAAAGGAAGAGATAAAAGTAGAAACAGAAAGTCTTAAATACCAAACATTATGACTTCTCTGACGGCTCTAGCGTTAAAATCAAGAAAATAATTTCGAACAACCTCTCGTGTCAAAATTATATCACGATGGCACTTATGAACTCTTCGAGGTGATATCAGCGAACAGACGCAAAAGGGAATACATAGAATCGGCATCGTTAATCGCCTCGTTCATAAAGGATGGCAAAACATTTGACCGCCTGAGTTCGTCGAGTATATTGCGGAGCCAGGGTAATACTTGCATGGTTATAAAGTTCCATATCAATTTTGCTATAGTTTTTATGACATTTCCGATTTGTCCACCAACAGAATCACCGATCGAGCTTGTCGCTTGTTGGAAATAGCTTACCGGTAAATTTAGTAAGTTCGGCAAATCACTTATTAAATCTGATAGGCCATTTGACACATTTGATCTTCGTCGTCTCTGATTAGAATTTTGATTGTTATTGAACAGTGCTAAAGGGTTATCGAGGAGCGTTTCGATGCTTCCGATCCACGAGAGAAACGCTGATTTGATGTTGCAGATGATCGAAAGGATAAAGCGTATGATGCTGGACACCAGGTTGGTCGGAATACTAAGAAGTTGCGATCCGATTCCTTGCGAGAAGCTGGGTGAATTGGTCTCCTGCGAGATGCGCTGCAACTTTGTAGCAACCTCGTTGGTACAGTTGCTCGGGATAAGTTCTACTGGAACGTGATCCCGTTAATAAAATTGTACTACCCTTAAACACCTGCCTCTTGCGCAATCAAAGATTCATATTAACGTTATTAGCAAAATTCTACGAGCCACAGCAGTTGCAAGCTACTGGTATTCGTAAACCATGAATAAGAGTGATAAATTTGTTATCAATGAAAAAGGAAAGTTTACGAGTAAAGTTGACGACAGTTACAAGCTATGTGATAAAAAGTTGGGAAATTGTAAAAGTCTATAATTTATAGACGTAACGTAACACACATCTCTGACGCGATATGGGGTCTTGTAACTTGGCAATTTATCAACGTATCTGGTATTAGTAAATAGACAAACTGTATGCCGGATTACGAAATTCTCTTTCACAATTTTACGATTTCACACCAGTATTTATATAAAGAATTGCATCGAAGATTAATTATTATTATATATTGTAATTATATATTAAAGATTATCTGCAATTTTTAATGGGAGCAGAAAACAAGTCAAAACGATCGGTGGATAAATTTATTTATTTATTTATTTTCAGCGGTAGAATCAGAAAATTGAAAATCAGTCTTCAAAGCGTCAACGTTGAAAAGCCGCGTGCCGCGTAATAGGCGTGAATACGAATTAAGATTGATAAGACAGCATAAATAAACGAATGAATAAAGAAGTCTTTCAATGTAAGTATGTAGTTGTTAATGACTTTAAACAGAGGAAAAAACGTATTCGCAATAGTTCTTTTCTTTAATTCGTAATCTGATAGATGACAGGATAACTAGTAACTCGTAAACTTTGCCTGTGATATTTCATTGTCAGACTTACTATTACGATATTAATAGGGAATTTATTAATACTAATGTCTTGTAGCTACCGACTTATAAAGTTTCGGTAATGATAGGATATTCAATGGCGCAAGATGGTATAGCAGTGAATCGATCGATCGCAACTGATTTTTACCTTGATCGAGAGAAGAAATAACAGGAGTAGCCCCACACAGTGCACAAAAGCACATCGACAACAGTAAGGCAATCGTAACGGTGTTCATAGCGCAAGTTCGATGTGGATCACGGTTGTTGGAAACTTGGTCTCTGACTTTTGGTCGACCATCGGAATCGCGATCGGCTTATACCCTTTATCGACTTCCCAACACGGTCAAACTGTCATTTGACTCGTTATCGATGCTAATTTACAACCTTGCATGCTTTTTACGTGTCACGCGATGTATCGCCTAACGGAAAATTGCGTCAGTCGAATATTTTTCAGTATTATTTATTGCTGTTTATCGCGTGTAAATCGACGCTTATCGCCAAATGCCAACCCTCTTGCTTGACTCACCTCGAACTACACAGCGAAATGTAGGAGGAGCGGGTGAACTGATTGCGAGCTGTGGCAATTATATTCGACATTATTGCATCATTTCGAATTTTCAGAAAGAAAAATTATTGAAATTTGTTATTCATTTTTAAACAAATAGTTTCTATCACGAGTTGCCATTTTCTGCTCGTGTCCGGCACCGGACCACTTTCGGCAACGTCATTTAGAATCATACTCCAAATTCTTCGTCGTCTATCTCTTAAAGATCAAGGATGCAGGTAAAAAGTTTCCGAATTTCATTATTGTAGATGCAATGATCGATTATCGTGTCCAATAAGCGTGTATCATGATCTAATTTTTTGAGAAGAAATCTTTTGTCAAGTCCAGTTTTTAGAATGCAGTTTTTATAAAATATTTGAATTTCTTCATAAACTTGTAGGATCTAGATATCATACATACGTGTGTGGTTGAGTATATTTAGAAATGTAGAGAATATCGATCCTCTTATTTCTACATTCCCACTGTGCCAATATTTTTGTCTCTCGCATTAGACATTTTTTTTCGATGCTGTATGATTTTGAAATTCACCTTCGCTATAATTCATGCTCGCCCTGGTCGGAACGAAACGTAACACAAAGGAGTGAACAGCGTCATGGACAAAGTCGATTGATCTTTTTTCTCTTCTTTCTACGAGATGTATCATTCGCGTGGGAATATTGTCGGCGATCAACTCGACCGACCTCTTTGGATTTCTTTTTCATAAACGAGAAGCACGAAAACGGTGGGTATGGGAAAGTCAGTGTTTGCGAAGCTGGTCAAACATCGTAAGTAAATGAGAACCAACTTGAACAGAATAAAATATGCTATAAGAGTATCCAGACAGTTGCTCTTCTTCGACGTGATTAGATTATAAGTTTACAAGGAAAGAGGAAAGTGATCGTCACGATTATATATACAACTTAACCGATATTTATTAACAATTTCATATCAGTTTTTTTCAGTATTATCACACACGCTTCCCAAGCCTGACTTTTTCGTCTTTTCTAACAGAATTTAAACGTGTAATTTTCGTAAGAAGATAGCAAGTGCTACCCGTAGTCATTAATTAATCGCCAGTTTAAATATTTGGTAGATATTATCGTACTGTTATCGCAAATTTACCAAGTACTCCAAGTACCAGATTTGATAAAATTCATATATTATTGCCACGAATTTATCAAACACTAGAAATCAGTACAGTAAGCGACACGTAAACTTTGATCGCGCGAAGATGCTACAAATCAGAGTATCAGAATTGGAAGAGTCACTGACTCTGACGTATCGTCAGAAACGACCGTTTCGATCCACGCCATCGCGATCGATTTCTATGTAACTTTGTTGTGCTTTAGTGGACGCAACGGGCTAGGCAACTATCGCATCGAAAGAAGAGCAGGACGCAGATTAATCGAGCGTATCCGATGCGATTCGATCGGTCAACTGTCAATTTCCTGACAAGACGTGCAACGTGCTTCACTATCTTTGACATTCCGCTCTCGTATGATCGAGCAATTTCATACATCACTACCTAGTTTAATTTCATGGACGTAGGTATGTTCAGACTTGGAAATCGGGAAGGTAGAATCAGTCGCGTGACAGCTGCGAACGAGTGAGTAATCGTCGTGATACTAATCGACCGTCGACAAACTTTGTCGTGTACGAGACAATTCTCTGGTGCGTGGACAAAGGAGTATAAGCCAGATTTTGGCCAATAGGATAAGTACGCTGCTATTTTTCTATGTCGTTGTCTTTTGCTTATGATTCCAACAGTATGAATCAATTTCAATTTCGCTCCTATCCTGCTTTTTTACCCATGGGATTCCAAAGCCAAGTATTCATTTCATAGTGAAACTATGGCGAGTTGCTCTCGAGGATAGTTCTTTCTCCGTATCGCTAACTGATCGCATAGTCAACGCAGCGAGAAATACTCTCGAGACTATCTCCAGATTGTTTTACTCGCAAATGAACGCAACTAAGTGATTACGGATTTTGTCAATTCCACCTAATGACAAAATCCGCAATCACTTAGTTGTCAATCCAATATGTTGGAAATCTAATGTAATGGCTTCGCGGTTGAAAAGCTTCTCTGAAAAACTAATAATTTTCAGTTACGCTCTTTCGGCTGCTAGAAAATTATTAACGAAGAAGATGACCATGCTTCGGTTCAGACGGGAATTTTGTGCAACGTTGCTGCTACTGTGCGTCTCAAGAAGCACGTGTCTCTCCGCGTCTTTGGCAGACGCTGAACCTACTTTGATACGACCGCTCAAAGTCTACGAGAGTTTGATCAAGGGTGTTCACGATCACTTCAATAACACCTGCGTCATACTCTTTCACGGCACGATGAACGTGATAGAAAAGAAAGGCGAGTTGGTGATGTTTCAATGAATGTAAGGACGTAACGTTGAAGATCGAACGGTGGATGATCGTTTTAGGATTGGAAGATACGGATGGACTGTTGGCGCTCCAAAGGCACTTGAGTGGATCTCTGAACATCCGGACCGTGATCATGGATTTTAGCATGTTCAAGAGTCGAGTAGGTTTACCAAGAAATGTCGGATTCGACGTATTCCGTATTTTGGAATATTCTAGTATTATGTGCTATCAGTTTTCAATTTTTTGACTATAGCCCAGTAAAAAGACAATAAAAGAAGAAAAATTCGGAACGAACGACTCGAACAATAATTATCTTTTAAAGATTTCTTGCATTTCTGTTATATCTGCTATCGAAACGTATATTTTCAATCATTTACCGAAAAATATTAAAAAAAAAAGAAAGAAAAAGTTAATGTGTTCGCTCGTTCGTGAGCCTCGATATTCGCTATTTAATGCCTTGTGACATAACTCAATCGGCTATCGCGTTTCATTTCAGGTAGGAAAGACCTATCATCACATCAAAAGGCCGTTGTTCGTGTTATTGAACGATTTCGACGAGATCAGGAAGCAATTCACTTCGGTGAGTGAAAATAAAGACAGGTAAGAGGAAATAAGCAGAAAAAAGAAACAGAGGTCGTCGACGAATCCAAACGAAACGATAACAGGTTTCCAAATGGATCGCGATGGCTTATCCGACGTGGTTGCTGTTCCTGAGGGATGACACTAGATTCGATGAATTTTTGTCGAACGTCTATGTACCATTTGACTGCATTCTGATGGTGACTCAGAGAGATTCGAAGGGAACAGGTGAGATTGTCCGGGACGTGTACCAAATCAGCAAGGAGGATAATCTAAGATCGATGAAGTTTGGCGAGTGGAATGCGAGAGAAGGATTCCAGGGACCTCAGCTTGGATTATATCAACGTAGAAACGATCTAAATGGACGCAACATACGAGTGGTTTCCGTTCACGTGAGTTACAGCGATCGTTCGTACACAGATTGTACGGTTGCGCATAAAAGAAAGTTTAAAACTGATACGGTATGGATAACTATCGTGTTAAAAGCTTATCGTATTGCTAATAGTCAGTTATTTTGTGGTATATACAAATTTTGTATACGTACAATCATGTATTATACATAAAGATATATACTACGTTATATTAATTTACTATTCTTATTAAATAGAAATGCAGTTTGTAAAATTATGGTGTCTTTCCATACTCGCTTTATAAACTTTCTTTTGCCAGCCATTGTACGTTATTGATTTAATTTAATCTAACACCACTACTTGCTTTCTGCAAGTGTCTCGATACTTACATAAAAATAGAAATATCTGAGGAGCTATCGATCGGTATTGATGAACTGTATCACTGGCAGGATCCTCCAGTTTCGCAGATCATTCGCGATAAAGCTGGTCAACCTTCTAGGATCGGCGGTTTCTTCGGTGAAGTGATTCAACTGCTGCAAGAAGGAATGAATTGCACGTTAGTATAGCGTTCATAGAAACGAACCGATTACGATATACAGTGAGATTCAATTTAATTATCGTATACAAATTTTACGAATATAGGGTGATTATGGGAGAGGTGCTGTTGCATATTTTGAGAAATTTGTATCACGTTCGAATTTTCTAATGGAAAATTATTTTAAGGATAGATATTGTTAATAGAATATCTTATACTACTATTACTTTTATCGAAACAAATTTAAATTACAAGACACGTAATATTTAGAAAATTGGAACTAAAAATCTTTTTCAGGGAGAGACGTCTCCCTCCTAATGAAACGTTACATTTCGTACAACACACATTATTAATACATTCGAAAAAGGTTTCTTAAGCGTTCGCGAATCATTTGTACCATGAGGCCATTGATCAAGCGTTTCCATCGGATTGCTTTCGTTCATCTTCTCAAGTTCGTCTCTTCGTCCTCATCGGAAGAGCATGCTACGTCGTTCCTTCTCGTCTTTTTCTTTCTGACACCCGTCGCGTCTTCTTCTTGCTTCGCTTTCCTCTTGAGGGCA
This sequence comes from Bombus difficillimus, assembly GCA_014737525.1. NCBI lineage: Eukaryota > Metazoa > Arthropoda > Insecta > Hymenoptera > Apidae > Bombus > Bombus difficillimus. The sequence continues at coordinate 863,758 of JACXIT010000205.1, forward strand.
CGTCGAAGTTCTCTCAGCTGCCTGGCCGTTTCCCTCCGAAAGTATTCGTCTTGATTAGCGGCCGATCTCTCTTCAAACCATTCTCTCTTCCGGCCGTCACCGCTTCGTCGATATCTTTCGTAAAAATATCGCCGTGGAGTCGCGGCCGTGCTGCGTAACACCATCGCGCATCTATTATACGACATTTAGTGGGCAAAATAAATTTCTGTAGTTGAAATAAATTTACAAATAAATAAAAAAATGAAAAATAAATCTCGTAGAAATATTGCATGAACATTTGCAGTCTAGTAACAACGAGTAAGTAGTAAATATCAGATGTAAAGTTATTGCTATCTCTTCTCAAGATTTTCTCGTGTTATGTTGCGAAAAATGGTTAAACCAATTTTTCTTTAATTTCACGCGCATGTAACTACGTACGGTAAGGAACTACTTCTTTGGCTAACGGGTTCTAGACATTTCGATGCGAAACCTCGTAGCATGCTCTCCGTGTTGGACGATTCCGTAGCCCTTCTTCTTCTTCTTCCTCTTACCCTTTCTCGCTTGTCAAACAGACAGTCCAACGTGTACGAAGATCGCGATATCGGGCTCGATTTGTCGACAACTTCGCGAGGGAGGTGACTCTCGAAGATTTAAATTGAGCTTCGTCTGACGTTCAGAGCATGATCAAGCAAGCTACTTGAATTCAAGCAGCTTGACAACCACTTTACCGCTGTGAATCTGTAATTTACTTCTGTCGTCGCTTGAACTTTAAGTCGCTCGAATCCAAATAATTCGACCAATCTCACTGAGGTCCTAGGTTCATTTGTACTCGAGTGGTGTAATTTTCGAAATCGTTCGTCGCATATTCCAAAGCGCTAATCTATGGAGAGTTAATACATAAATGAAAAAGAGTATACTTCGATATAAGACTTAGTACATGTACAAATGAGAAAGGGTAGTATTCATTTGCATAATTGTTTATGTCTCTTTCAAATGACTCGCGCGACACCGAGGGTCTCAGGTTTACCTATATGGAGGCCAGCTCATGGGGTACCCGATTACCAAATGGCACGTGGACAGGTTCGATCAGAATGTTGGTAGAAGACAAGGCAGATCTAGCGGCAACTGAGCTGATGATGTCGTCCGACAGACTGGAGGCTATTAAATTTACCACTCCCGTTTATTCGACCAAGTAAGTCAGCAGCTTTCTTCTATTATTGCTATTACTATCGTTTATTCACTCGACGCAACGTGGTATGGCGAGCGATGCATAAAAGTCTGCAGCCTGATGGTCGTTAACAGTCATTTTCTACCTGCGCCTGCAAGCAACAGATCCAAGAAATCAATCCTGTAATTTCTCTAACAACTTACCGCATGCAACGTATCGGATCAGATGTATCTCTTGCCTCCTTTTCATTCAGATGCCGCGCATACATCAGGAGACCAGATACAACAGCAGTGAAATGGAACACGTACTTGGCACCATTTGCATTCAACGTTTGGAACGCAATCGGCCTGATCGTCGTGGTAGTGGCGCTGACGATCACCGGGATCGATGCTCTCTCGAGAAAAGTGAATTGGTTTCCGGTCGATCTCAGGCCCAATTCCAGGTCCACCTTATCCGAGATTCTCTTCTTCGTGTTTGGTGCGTTTTGTGGACAAGGTGAGTGATATGCCGATCGAATTTGGCAAATTTGGCGCGCCAGTTACAAGCGAAGAAGCCACCTAAGGAAACCTACGAGTTAATTTTTATTAAACTAAGTTAAACTTACTTTTATTAAACTATTTACTAAGTTCAAAAGTATTTGCTTCGTTCCATACGAATGCATATACGAAACCGTTTCCGCTAGAAGCTAAATTAAACGGTGCTAGCTTATACTCTTCCAACTATATTGCAAAAGATAGATAAAAATTTGCATAAAAATCGGCTGTCTAACGGTCTAGTTTAAATACTTTGGTAATGTCGAAGGACGAGCAGAATTAATTTCGAATTTGTGAACAGGCATGGAACCGTCTCTCTTGGATCCCACGCGACTGGTGCATCTGAACGTTCACTTGACGGGCGTGGTGGTGCTTGCAGCTTATTCGGCGGCGTTAATCAGCTTCTTGGCCATAAAGACGTTTGTGATGCCATTTACTACGATGGAGGGTTTGCTGAAAGATGGTACCTATCGGTTTGCCGTGGTTAGTGATTCGGCTGATTACAGTTTCTTCCAGGTAAGAGATCGTACTTCTCCTCCCGAAGACAGTCATCAACTACAACGTCCAATTATTCAATTAGAACGATCAATACTCTTTGCGATATAGATCTGCGACGATTTCCCATTCGTACTGCATATAATCTATTATAAATAAATTTTTCTACAAATTCATAATTTTATAAGTATACCAAAAGAAGTGAGATCCAAGTGGAAGACTTGCTTCATCTTTCAAATATTATAATTAAAAGTTTCCTGAGAAACTGCATATTTCATTTAACACTTTGTATGTTTTTGCACGTTAAAATTTGTTTATAAGTGCGCAAAAATCCGCAGCTTAATTACAACGAATCGATATATTTCAATAAACGATATATCAATCGAAAGCCAAATAATTACGTGCTAGTATTCCTGTTGATAAACGTTTAGATGTATATCGTTAAAGAATATTATGATCGTTGGATCTCAACAATTTACAAAGGTACGAGTACTTTCGCGATTTACTCTGAAAATATTTCGCTGGTTTTTCTCGGATACAAATAGAACACCAGTGACACCGTGCTCACGGTCATGTTCGAGGAGCTGTTGGCCAGGGAACTTGATCTGCCGGTAAACTATTTCGACGGTTTGAATCGTGTTTGTCAGGAGAAGAAATACGCTTTCATGACGCTGGATAATATGGCCACTGTGCTGCAAGGAAAAGTCGAGTGCGCGGTAGAACCTTTGGATGCGATAATGCAGACTACGATAGCTATGGCAGTCCCTAGTCACAGTCCTTATCGTGGCATTATCGACACCAAGTGAGTCAAATATCGTGTTGCATCGATCTTTCTTCTCTTTTATCGGTGACTTTTCCTCCGTAGCATTCTTCTGCTGCGGGATAGCGGCATCCTTCAGCGGCTGCTGAAGCTCGAATGGTCGAGCCAAGTGCGTTGGGTGAGTCATTGCGAATTATCTTAAAATATGCATACTTGCAATTAGCATATCGCGTGGAGTGAAGCGGGAAAATACACTGGAAATTAATTACATTTGACGAAGACTCGGTTAAGGATCAAAGCGAATAAAAAAGCCACGCTTGCTTCAGAAATGTTTGAACTTTAACGCATTAACGAAAAGGAAAGTTATTTTATTCGTTAGATACAGTGATTGACGAAGGTATTCGAACACTTACCACGGAAATTTTTAACGAGTATTATATCATATGTCTTATATTATTGAGGGGGGATCGGTTGATCCCACTTCCACAGTTGTTGTCGGCCGATCCTCGTAGATGGTTTCTAAAGAAGAAAGTTCGCTCGTCGCGTTTCGTCCCGGGACTACCGGCGGACTCGTCGGTAAGGCTATGTCCGGTGTCTCTGCCTTAGACGCAGAGGCCGTCTCGCTAATTGCGGTATATATTCTAACGCGGACTCAATTCCAACCACTAGCGAGAACATCGTCCGATCGCTGTTGGCCTTCTGGTGGCGATCGCCAGCCCGGTGTTGCCGTGGGAGGTTTGTGCGTGCCGTCGTCGTTTCGTTCCTCGACCGTTTGGCGACCGAGGCTGCTTGATCCGCCACATTATTATTATTATTATTATTATTCGTAATCCTAGTCACTTTGCGACTTAACCAATTAGGTACAATGCGTCACTATAATAGCTTTCGCGAATGTAATCTTATATTACGATGCGTTACTATAGTGGCTCACTATAATGACTCATTCGCTCACCGTTTGAACTAAATAATCTTTTTCATTTGTCTTACTTCACACTTTTTTTGCCCTCGCTACGTTTTACAACAGCGTTAACAATATACAGACAGAATATATAGCGTTTGTTTTTGATACGCCAGTATCAGGTATCAATTGTTGCTTTTCGTTAAAATAAATATACCATTATTAGATGCTCTCTTTAAGGGGGTGGGGGTAAGGTTAATTCGTACAAAAAGAAGGCATGTTTTTGTGAATTTTTTGTGACGACACAGTTAAAATTTCTTTATTAAAATCAATAGTACATTAAAGTATGATATTCGAAGAATATTGTATAAAATTTTCGAGAAGAAATATTAAAAAATACGGCAATGGCAGCAATTATTCGGACGTGTCTCGGAAAAAAAAGTAGAATTGCGGTGCCCCTCGTAACTTAGCGCTGGATCATCCGAAATCAAAAAGTCAAAGTTCATTCGTTAGATAATAGTTTTCCCCAGGTAACGCTGGGAGGGTTTTTCGAAATTTCAATTTTTCACTTTTTTGGAACACTTTGAAGGAAAAAACGCGAAAATTTCGCAAAAAAAATCGCATGTTCCAAAAAAGTGAAAAATTGAAATTTCGAAAAACCCTCCCAGCGTTACCTAGGGAAAACTATTATCTAACGAATGAACTTTGATTTTTTGATTTCGGATGATCCAGCGCTAAGTTACGAGGGGCACCGCAATTCTACTTTTTTTTCCGAGACACGTCCGAATAATTGCTGCCATTGCCGTATTTTTTAATATTTCTTCGTGAAAATTTTATACAATATTCTTCGAACGTCATACTTTAATGTACTATTGATTTTAATAAAGAAATTTTAACTGTGTCGTCACAAAAAATTCACAAAAACATGCCTCCTTTTTGTACGAATTAACCTTACCCCCCTTTAACACTTTACCGACCGATAGCCGATTAATCGGCTTTTTGTCTCCGATGCTTACCAACCGATAGCCTATTAATCGGCTTTTTCTCGCCGACAATCTTTCTCGTTATTTGAGCAGTAATTTGTTATTTAGTACTAAGGTACCTTGCTCAGTTGCGTCAGTTGCGTTGCTTCGTAAGCTCTCACAGTTTTATACCAATTTGAGAAACTTATCGTTCGCGATGAACGAAAAGAATGGTATTGGAGAGTCTAAATCGAAACAGAGCCGGCGCCAGGGAGAATGTGCGCCTGAGCTGCCGGTCAGTAAAGTGTTAACATGCCGATCCGTATCTTTATAATTTTTTAAAATCTTCAACCTCAAAATGTCGTTTCAAAATAGAGAGCTAAGAACAATTTGACAGACATTATCGCGCTATGAGTGTGAAAATTGTGACGTGGGTCTATGTCTCGTACCGTGATTTAAAATATATCACACTCAATTGTATTATTAATTGTTACAGTAAATTATTAAAGTTAAAGTATATGCATCATACTTTTAAAGAAGATTATAATTTAGTTCTCAAAAACTTCATTTCAATGTGCTTGCGTAGAAAACAGCATTATCCTTCACACATTGCAGTGGTTTACGCGTAATTCGCAGTCAAACTCTGCCGTACCTAAGAGATTTAGGATGACTTCCGGTCATTTACGATCAGTTATCACGTGCATTATAACTATGACGATCGTAAGAGGAAAATTCGTAAGCAGTCAGAAAATGTACGTAGAAGTTACAAAATACTTATCGCTCATCGTTAAGAGAAAAATTGGTATACAGCATGAACGATAGTCCTAAACATGAAATTAATGCTACGGATGTTCTGTCGTGAAATATCGTGGCTTATTAATACCTAATTGACCGTTCAGTTATATTGGTGACCGTTCGAATCCGCTTCGAACAAATACCTTTTATTACATTTCTCGTCAACTATATTCATCAATTTACGTGTTTAGATCCATTTCAAATTTTGCCAATATAATTACGATGATCGTGTCTCGTTACGGTGTCAATGAAATCTCAATATTACATTTGTACTGTGTAATACATACATACATACATATAGGGAAACTGTACGCGAGTGTGTGTATGGCATGGAAAAAAAAAATAAGAAAAAAAATTGAACGTGTAACCGTCGTATGGGCAGGTCGGTATATAAATAAAGGCGAAGGAGAGAATCGTTAAAATCAATTCAAAAATTAAATCGTCAAGTGCCGGGAAGTATCGTCAAGAACACCTGTTACAATTAATCATAAGTTTCGTTTTAACAATATACATTTGATCAATGTAATCGATTAGCACCTATCGGTATCGTGAGAACGCTGTTCTCCTTCTCGCACTTGATTCCACATAAATAGTTTCTAACAGTATTCGATTACTTTCGTAAACCACTGTGTATTCGCTTTAGAGAAGTATAGTAGACAAGTATACAAGATATAAACGATCGTACCAAATCGAGTATAACGATCTTCTTGGGATTTCAGGCAAAATCCGGTTGGTCTTCTGTAGAACTGGAAGACGCGGTGCCTCTGCTTCTCTTTTTGATCTCGTCTTATCTAGTCACCTGTTTGGTGTTATTAGTCGAACGAATAGTGTATCGCAATCGAGAGCAACGATCTCGCAGCGATCAACGGTTTACAGGAAATTAGTCAGGCGGATATTTATCGGACCGTGCGCGAATTGTCCTCTCGTGCCGACGCGTTATCAAATTAGTACGCAAATATAAACAAAGCCACAGTCGTGCGCGTTTTGTCGTAACGGTTGGATAAGATCGAACAGAAAACAGTTTCTGAGAAGAAATTCTGAGAATATTTTGCAGAAAATCGGCACAGATGGATCACGTGGGACAAAACGCGCGCTTTTTAAAAACGAAGATCTCGTCTAAGGAAACTTTGCCATCGAGTGAAAAGGAAAACGTGGCAACCGGTAAAAAGAAACCATCGGTCTCGCGCGATACGCGCCTCGCTTTAGGCTCGAACGAGGAACGAAGAAAGGGAACGGCTTTGAAAAACGAAGATAGCCGCGTGAGTCGCGAACTTGAACGAAACGCGTGTGCGAAAAAGACGCCGTTTCATGTACATTTCGACGAGAAAAATATCGCTTCGAAGTCGAGTGTCGCTTCGAGGTCGAGTGTCGCTTCGAAGTCGAGTATCGCTCCGAGATCGAGTTTCGTTCCGAGAACAAATTCCAATTCCAAACGAGTATCGTGTCACTTGAAAATCGAATCGAAAGTCACGTCGTCTTGCGGAAGAAATGATCCTAAACAGGTAAACGAGGCAATGAGCCGTCCTGTTCGTCGAATTGAATCGAAAAAGATTGAAATTTCGAACGAATTGTATGGAAAAAGACACTCGGTAGAGGAGCCACGAATAGACAAACAGCTTCCGCCATCTAAGATACCCCGTCGTAGATCTCGTTCCGTTCAGCCGGTGCGAACTGTCACGCGTAACACATCGCAACGTTCATCTTCAGCCGATTGGCGCGAGAAAAGTTTCGGATTCGGGTCGGTTAATAAATGCGCGACTCTAAATAAATCAGCATCGAGGCCAATAGGAAAAGTCACTGTAACTCTAGGGTCGAAAAACAAGGTCAGCGACAAAAGGTGCGACTATGCGATTTTTCCATTTTTTTTGCTCGATACGTTACGCGTTCACATTTTATGGACGCGTCCTTTTGTTTCTGACAGAAAAAGAATTTCGACCAACTCACCGAAGATCGATCGAGAAAAGGAAAAGTCGCTGACTATAAAAACGGCGACGCCTAACGACGGATCATTGCTATCGCCACCGCCAAAGACTCCTATCAAGGTAAACAATCGTTAAATGTTTTTTTTTTCAAATAACACCTGTCCGATCGGAATGGAACTTGTCGTCAATGATCGAACGTACGAAATCTCATTTCTGGTCATGTTCGTGTTTGCAAGATACAGACAGTTGCGCGTAACTCGAGACACAGTTAATTTAACCCTTTCGCTTCGGCAGCCAGTCCGTCGAAGTACTGTCACTGAACGGAAGCGCACGCCAGAAATGCGTACAATGCGCGTGGTTGCTGTACATACGTTTTTCTAAGTCTTAAATAACAATAATTCTTGCAACCGTATATGAAATATCGTTTCACTGTCGATGGATTTAACAGATTTTTTAGCACGAAACGGTATACGATCGTTTGGATGTTCGAAAGATATTGCTTAAAACGTTTCGATGAACAACACTGTTTCGGCACTGAGTAACTTTTAAGAAGTGATTAATCCAATATATCAATAAAATCAACAGAAAATGTTCTGCCGATAACGAAAAAATATATTATTGACTGCAGATGGCATTGGTGTATGCCCGGTATATCGGCTGCCGAACCCAAAATTCGTCGCATGGTCGCCGCCTATATGCGGCGCTCCTATCCATAGGTCATTTCGTGGATGTCGCCTACAAGCGACGCTCCTAGCCACAGGTCATTTCGTGGATGTCGCCTACAAGCGACGCTCCTAGCCACAGGTCATTTCGTGGATGTCGCCTATAAGCGGCAAGGGGAAGCGAAAGGGTTAAACGAAAAAAGACAAGTTAAGGATGCAAAGTGGCGCTCTTTTACGTGAACTTTTATTTTCCAAAAAATTGTTCGAGTGTATCGTATAGATTTGTACATAATTTTTATTGTTTAAATAGATATAATTTATACGTATACACATGATTCGTATACACAGTCTATTTGAGGGTCGAAATTTTGTTTTCGATGCTCCCAGATCTTCGCATTTTCTGGTGCGTCTTCAAAATGGCACGCTATTTCTCACCCTTGATTTTTCCTGTCCATTTACATTTCAACCCTTCATCTCTCCCTACGCCAATCATCGAATTTCCCTTAATCGGTTATCGTTACTATTCAGATATATACTCATTTTCCAACTCGTGCAAAAATACGCTCGATCTAAAAGATTCGATCTATTTGTTTACTGTATTTAATTTAAATTTGAAGGTGTTGATTCGACGGAGGAAGTACAACACAAGCGCGTTCAACAAGGGTGAGCTACTGGAATCTCAAAATGATTCCAAAAAAGAAGTCGAACCTTTCCCTGCCCAATTACTGTATCACGGAGAATATCACGATGAACTGCCGATGATCGAGCGTGAAAGGGAACAACGAGCACCGCAATTGTCGGGTAATTTCTTAACGAAGCACATCAACGCGGACCAGAGGAGGCTGATCGTCATTTTTATAATACGTCTTGGAGTGAGTAGAGCGAAAAAAAAAAAAAAAAAAATGGCGTAATCGTCGAATGCACGTGTACTCCTCTCGTTTATCCTTTTCTAAATTATTTTAAGCATAGAGATAGTGCCGTTGTTCGTCTTCCGGCGAGTAATAATTTAAAAAACAAGAAGAACAGTGCAGATGGTGCACGTGTATTCGAGGATTTTACCGGTTTTTCCATAACGTTGCCTGTGAACGAACACGTGGTCTTACTAATGCCAGGTAGTACTTTTATCTTGAAACGTCGACCGCCACTGTAGTCATCACGGTGGTCGTTATTCAATTTTGTAGAATGAGAAATTTCAAAAACTAGGAGAGAATATAGTTAGATATAATTTATAACATTATGAGAACAAAGTATATAAAAAGAAAATATAATAACATTCGATAATATTTTGCAAAAATTAAACGTTATGGTATAGTACAGCGGCTCTTAACTTTTTGTTTATCGCTTTAAACAATTTTCTGTCTCTGTTCTATATTTCTTTTTATTGTATTTATATTGAGTGAAATTCTGAAAATCACTGAAAATCTAAATCTGTAAAATATGCCAAATATTTATAATTAAAAGACGCGTTAACTACCGCGTTCATCAGCGTCCTTTCTGAAAAGAAAGCATTCGTTACAAATAAATAAATACACATAGTACATATTTTTTAGTTTAATAATATAATAATAGCTTGCATGTGTGAGAACTTCGTAGCCACATAGCCAAATGTTCGCGGACTACAAGTTAAGAACCGATGATGTAGCATGTATTTCAATCTATCGTGGTTTCTAGAGCAAATAAGATAAAATTCGGGTGGCGGTCAACGTCTTCCTAAGCGTTACCCTCGTACTAGGATCTTCCTCAGCACGTCGGACGTATTTTCCATGATCTCCCTCGAATACGACTGCCCCTACTATCTGCGTTCTCATTCTTTCTTGAACAATAAAAACTCCTTACTTCCTCTCGACTACGAATCAATATCAAAATTACAAAATCACCTAATCCTGACTTATCGTGCTGTTTCCATTTTATCTTCACGTGTCTTCGTTAAAACGTCTTGGTTTTATTCTAATAGAAACAACTCTGTGTAGCATTGTTTCTGGTAATTGACGTCTCGCACGTTACACATACAACGACAAATCTCATTATTGTTGGTAGATACACTGCCGATATCCGTCGCGCATTGTGTATCAATCGGTGAAGCTGTTTGACGCCGTTATGGACAAGATTACCGTGGATACATCGATGATCCAATTGAACGCGTTGGCCAGTTTGTGGATCGTGCTCAAGAGACAAGAGAAATTTCATAAGATTCCATCGGTAAGCGAATGGGACTATTCCTCGCAAACATTTTTCTTTTTTTACTTTACGCTTTGGTTGTTTATTCGCAGGCTTCGAAGATGGTGTCTCTCGCCAATGATCTTTACATAGGAAGAGAGGACTTGTTGATCGATTGCGAGAGGAAGATTTTGGAAGCTCTTAATTTTAACATCACGTTCGCCGATGCGTTTAGCCTTTTTACGCATCATTTCATCAGCTGCGAGCGTTACATCAACATATCCGAGGAAACTGGATTCTTTCTATACAACTGCGGCTGCTACATGGTGAAAATATTTTCTTATTACTATTTCGTTTCTCATTTATTCGATCCTTAAGTTGATTTTATTAGGCCCGTTATGGTTCTATGCAGCTTTAAATGGAATTTTACTTAACACGTAATAGCAAGTCGTAACTTGTAACCGCGATTATAACAGTTATTTTTTTGCTCCAAATCGTAGGCAGCAAATCTGACGAATATACGCATATTGTATTCTCTTCTCTCCATCTATTCCAGTTTCCATCGAATTATCTTGACCCGATTCTGAAATGTGAATGTTTCAGATCGACATCACGCTTCTGGACGAGCGATTTTGTAGAATATCCGCAAGTTTGATCAGCGTAGCGGTATTAGAGTTGGTGCTCGGTATCGGTTTGGACGTCGCAAGGGACAATACTATACCCCGATGGTTGTTCTGGAGAGGTGTACTCTCCGCCGCCCTTACTATTCCACAAAGGTTAATATCGCTTCTTTTTCTTGCCTGTAGATATCGTACATTGTCCTTTCTTATACGGTACAACTCCATTTATCCGAACTTGTGGAGAGAGAAAATAATTTATACAATTGGAGTTGTATATATACCGCTTATAATATCAGGCGATTATTTTCAGGTTCGAACACAAGGCGATCGACTCACTTCGTGTTGTGATATTGCGGCGCGTGTTAGATTCGCAAATCACGCAGACTGCTTTCAATATGATATACAAAAAATACTCTCGCAGCAGATACGGTCGAATATCGAGATATTTCCTGGAGCAGGTTACCAGGTTACCTGTCGCAGAAACTGTTTTCGATCCTGAGAATTGATTTTTATTGATAAGACTGATCTTTATTTATTTTTAATTATCACTTTGATTATTCTTTTTAATCATTTTGATTATATTTCGAATTTAATTGTATATTTATTTACTTCATTTTATTCTTGTTATTATTTCTTATATGTAGTCCTCGCCTATTGGCGTAGGACAAACTTCCGGCTTTACATTGATCTCGATTCTAATGATTTTGTATTATGATTTCGTTTCATATTTGTAACTTTCTGGTAGAAAGAGGAGAAATGCAGATTATTGTTAAAACGAATAAAATGAATTATTTGGTATGCTATTTTATTGTATCGTTAAATATACAGCGTCACGTCCATTTGAAATCTGCGACGAGGAATAGTGTCTCTCGAGCTTCATGCTATGCCGTAAGTTTGTTGCGTTTGTTGCCAATCGTTCCACTTGTTCCACGTTTTGTTCACCGATACAAGACCCTTTGCCTCGTCCTGAAATCGAGAAAATTCAAAATTGGTTAGATTCTTCTCCTAGCGTAGAAGTACTACGTAAAACTACGTACTCTCAATTGTGTCATAAACGTTTTGCCAGCAGCACACGGGTGAAATTGTACAAAACTCTAGCGTTTCTTTCTTAGCTCTCGCGTTTTCTTTCACGCGCTACGTTTCACATGCTTTCATACAGATTTTATAAAAGCGTCGTTTTCACGCTACCGAACAAGTATTCTGACTCGTCGTAGGAGAAATTACGCGAGCAAAAAATTACGAAATAAAACATTTAAGTTTAAGGAATTTCCAGTTCTACGTAAAAAGATTATCGCCGATTTTTGGGAGAAAAGAGGAGGAAAGCTCATTACCCTGAACAGGATATTCGATCGGTCGGACCAAGTGCCAAACAAGTGCAGAAGATCGGGCCGCTTCGAGTACAATCCACTGGTGGCTAATATACCATGAGTGAGCTCTTCCAAAGCGTTCGAGGTTTTAGCACCCGAGCTGACGATCAGTCTTGGTGGCTCCAGTCCTAAGTTGCATGTCTGCCATTCGTTAATGGCAGCGCGTTTACCATTCGGGCAAAGTAACTCTATCTTTGAGGAATCAACGTCGCTCGACAAAGCTGGCGATGGTAGGAATGCGACGTCTCCCTTGCCTTCTAATAAGCAACTAAATGTGACAGAAAAAAGAAGAAAAAGTGAAAAACAGAAATTATAAATCGCGACGTCATATGTATTTTTGTTCATAACAACGTGAAAAATTGTACATTTCTAGCGTTTTTACCACGGTGAATTTTATTTACATCCCAAGACACTCTCTCTCTCGAAAACGTTAGGATATTTTCTTTTTTAAAGAAACATTTGATATTTGATATTTCGTGTAGATTATGAATTTTAAAATGACACGTATTCTATGCACGCACGTTTATTCGCGATTGCAATCGATCAGTTTGGGAGTTTATCGACTTACGCGAGAGCTCCCTTGCCGCCATTGTACGCTTCCTCGTTATTTGGCTTGCATTTGCTCGCTTCTCGGATTCGATCGTCTTTGCTCGCCGAGTTTCCAACGCACTGTTGACACAATGTCGACTCGATTGGCGCTCCAGGGGCACACGATGCCGTGAAGAAATTGGCTAGATCGTCCTCCGAGGATATAAACTTTTTATGTTTCAATACATGCGACGGTGCTGTCCAACCGGCAAAGTTACCCTTGTATCCACTATGACAAGATTTCTTGCCCTTCAGATCCTCTGAAATCAATTTACAAGCGACAATGAGTATAGCCGATTATCTTATTACATAGATCGATATTATGTTACGTGTATTACATCTTCCTATATTTCACTCCTGTATGCGTATCTTATACGCGTATCATGATTCATGATACATTACTATATTATTATTCTAGCACTGTTATTCCTAATCCATTAAAAAATTTCTTATTCGATTCGGTGATGATAGTAAAGTATCAAAATTGAACAGACCTGTAACTTTTAACCTATTGTTCAATGAAATCTTTTCTATTATTACATTCAAAAACTAAATTGTTTATTGGATAATATTTTCCATTTATGCTGCGTATATAAAACAGAGATTTTTGAGAAACGACGCTTTTTAAGATCGAATGATATTAGCCGAGAATAACGCTTCTTATTTTTTTACCAATTTTGTTTATCGAAGAAGATTTCTTGATAACTGCGACTGCTGCTCTCTCGCCGAAGTCTGTGGAACCAGGGCCGTACGATTCCGCGATTATGGGGATCGCGTTAAAATCCTTGATCGCATGAGAAGCCCAACCTCCTTCGATAACCAATAATTCCGCGTTACCTGCCTTGATGGCTTTCAAGCAGTCGTCTTGACTCTTTTCGACCAGACACTCGAACTTTGGCCTGACATCTCTGATGAAACACGAAAATGAACAACGATAAATCCTCCGATTATCCTATTTCAGATGAAAACTATAAAGTTCGAAGATCAACAACGTTGATATTCTACGACTCGCAACTTGCCAATTTACCGATATTATCAGTCGATAAATTATCGTGTAAGAACAGAAGAGCGAACGTGATTTACCTCGAGTATGCTGCTTTTGCAAGAGCATTGCACTTGTCAAGAGCGTTTTTGGACCAGACGCACCATCGAGCACTTTTGTCTGTAGCTCCGGAGTTTCTTTCGATCACATCAAGATATTTTGCGTCCTTTAAGTGGTTCGCGGGCAATACCGGTGACGCGGGGACTGCTAAAGTCTTTTCGTCCAGTAGCATAATGTCTTTCCACCAAGCTGCCTTTTCTTCCTCTCCTAGTTTACCAAGATCCGTCAATTCCTGCACGATCGACAATGTGTTCAAATGTTAACCAACGAGATTTGCCAAGGAAGGAGAAAAATACGAAAAAGAAGAAGAAGGAAAGTTTCCTATGAAAGGAACCCCTACAGAGAAATATTTCTGGTTAGTCACTAATATACTAATACTTTGAGTAGTGTATTACGATTAATATCGAAGGTTCTGGTAGCTTAAAACTAGTCGTGGTAGATTTCATTGATCGGACCAAAGCATTACTGAGAAAGTACTCGGTAGTTGTGAGTACTCTTGAATGCTTTTTCAATATTATACTTCTCACTAGATCTCAGTAATTTTTTTCTATAAGGAAAAAAGGTAAGAAAGAGCAGAAAAAAGTTACTGAAAACTACTAAAAAATATGATAATACCAAAGAGATACCCGATATTACCGACTGCCAGTACTTCGCCGGTAATGATTTGTTCCCATTGCTAGGTTTCAGCTACGAGCTACAAGTTTTAATAACTTAGAAATATGACCCAGGGATACTATTATGCGCTACTGGTTGTTACTGATCACTACTAAACTTCCAGCAGTATTTACAATTATCAGAATGTAATAATACAGCACGCAGAATCAGTACTGATCAGTTGGTAATATACATATTCTCCTGCAAGGAAAAGAAAGAAAAAAAGAAAAAGGAAGGCGGAAATTAAAAAAAGTAAAAAGGAACCTTTTGAACCGCTTCTACGTCGTTCACTGCGTTGTTGGTCATGTATCCTTGCCAAGGTCTAGCAGCCCAGGTGCAAGGTTTCGTGTTTGCGTCTATCGGTACTTTGCTACCGTCCGGGCAGAAGTATCGGTAGTTAGCAGGATTTTCTGAGGTCGGGACTGCAGGTGTCGTGCCGACTGGCAAGCCGAAGAAGCGTTTCACGTAGATCACCTTTGTCCAGGCTACCTCACCACCATTATGCGCGAGGCATCGCAACGCGCCCTCGTATCCAGAGTAAATGTCCGGATAGTCGCAAACTTCCGGTTTCTCGCAAAGAGCGCACATGTTCGAATAGGTTTCCTCTGAAAAATCGAACGCAAACGTGGTCAGTCGAGGAATGAATATATACAGTAACTGCAAAAAGTATAATCAGTTGTATTTATTATAGCATTTATGTAATGCTTAATTAGATTCAAGTAGACTAAATTTCGTGATATTTAATAGTACTTTTATGTAAGTATACAAAATCTAGAAAAAGAACACTTTAGGATAATAATAAGAATATGTACAGATATCTTTTGTAGCTACTTTAACAGTGCAATGCGCGTGCGCAACATCAGGTTAATACCATCGAAGTACAATGAGTAACGAAAGTATCCGAGTATTTATTATGGATATGTTACACAAAATCTTCTGAAATTTCATTAATGCTGTAACGAGATACGACTGTCACAAATGTATCGATAGAAAAATGTGAAATCAATCTAAAAATGTATACGCCATGATACTCGTTGGTTATTGCTTGAAATTAGCTGCAACAGCATGCGATGAAAAGTTTGTCATTTGTCGTTTCGTTACAAAAATTTACCAAATGTTCAGCTGGATAAATTGTAAAGCACAAATTAAAAATAAAAAAAAAAATTTGTCCCTTCAACGAGAACACAGCTGCGGTTTTAGATAGATGGCGATAGATGTTTAGATAGATGTTACTATGGGTATTATCGCTATCGTTATCGCTGTAGTCAGAGAAACTTACTAAGTCTGCGGTTGATCGCTGGATCAGGAGACCAGGTGCCGACCAAACATCCCTTAGAGAAGAGGGAACTCAATGCACGTAGCTCGTTCTCGCGCGCTGAATATTCTGGATCGTGTAGATTGTTCAGTACTCCCATGTCAGTGAGTTTGGTGATCGGAATTTTGTAACCGACGTTACGTCCCACACCGGTGTGGCAGGACTTTAATCCACGCAATCCTTGCACGTTGTTGATGTTCAGGTCCTTGTGTATTACCGCCACAGCTTCGTAACGATACGGCGCGTGTGGCTCCTCCTTTGTTCTCACCTGATGCATGCAAAATGTCAAATTCCAAGGCGAAATTGTGAAGAAACTATCTCCTGCCTATATTTCGATGATTTCGAAATACGTTTGTAAAAGCTTGACATTCTGAACAATTTTTTTATAATTTTAAAATCTTCGAAGTTGGATAGAAGGTAGCTTTCCTACAACTTTATCGATTCCAGTTCTATTTTACCGATAGAAGATTAATAGACTGTGAATTTTTATACAAATTCTAATATGTCTTTATGAATATAATTAAGGAAATAGACAATTGTTTTACTTATTAAAAACTATAACGATTTAAAACGTACAATAAATATTGTACAGAAATTGTTTACGAAACTAACATACACTATAATCGTAAAATAAATTAAAGAAATTCTCCATCAATTCATATTGTACGTTTACAAATCATAAATTAAAATTTTCTTACCTGTTCGACAATGTTGTAGCCGGCTTTCTCCTGCAGGTGGTTGTTCTTCGCCACCAGGTACATATCTTCCGGATCGACAGCTACCACATCGGCCTCTTTTTTACCAACCCTTTCGATGCACTCGTATCGATCGCGACCAGAGATGCACGAGATTGGAATCCCCTTGACAGCTGAGTCTTTGATCATGTCCGCGCATTCTTTCCAATACACCTCGGGGACGCATATTGTAACTGCAATAATAAATAATCATAAGAAATTGCCACTTTGTAAACGAAGACACAGCCGACGTCCAATAAGATAAAACGCATGCTTGTTCTATTTCATATTATTAAAAAAATATTTTTTTATTTTCTTTATTTTTCTAACACGAAGTTCGCAAACACCCGTACGCACTTGCAATGCTATAGGAGATTCTACCGCATTTACATACATTCTTTTGGATACCGCGGACTTTTATGCATCTGTAAGGCACTCGAAAGTGTAATATGGAAAAATAGAATTTCTTTTGTTATTTTAGAAGGTTCAAAGCGCTTTCCGTAACACTTGGCAGGTAAAGCAAGATTCCACCGAGATTCTACTTTTTTAATAATATTCTCAAAGATACGAATAAGATCAAATACCCATAAAAACCCGCGATCTACCTATGACTACCTATAGCCACATCGCACGTATTCTGCTTTTCGGATGTTTGCGTTTCATTCGTGGGAAAGACAGTTGATCAGAAGATGTTGTGACCGTATTTTCATACTTACAGATTCGTTCAGAAGAATGAGCGGTGGTAAGAAGTATCACGTTCGCGAGGAACGTGAGAGCCGCGAGGCCAGAACGACGGAAGATCATAGCCGTCAGCGTACACAAATTATCTCGAGTAAAACGTCAAGAGAAGAGAATATAATATCGAACGTCAGAAAGATGCGCAACTGGATAGAAAAACTGAAGACGCGATAAACTGTTGCGAGATTCTACGAGCTGCTTTCAGAGCCTGCTCGGCCCGTTTATATAGAGGAGCGCCTTTTTCCTCGTCTTGTGTTCTCGCGTAATACCTGCGATCTGGAGGGAGTAATCAGAGACGGAGATAGATGATCGCGGCGTTGCTATAACACTTTCTCTCTCTTTCTTCGTCCGTTTCTGTTCTTCCCTTTTTCTCTTTCCCTCATCGAAGCGGATATTCGCGGGCACATTTGCATAGCGCGAGTTTGCGCGCACAGGTAGCCACGGGATTTCGAACACTTCGAATCTGGATCTCACAGCGAGGAGGAGCACATCTGATTCAGTAACCAGAGATTTCGTATCACTCATCAAGGCGGATAAAAAATAAACGTAAAATAAATAATCGTCGAAACCGTTCAATCGCATTTTGTTTGCCTGTGACGAGAAATACTCGCTGATTCGTTTCTGTATCATGTTTTTGGCAAGCAAACTTGTTACTTTTAATAACTCATCGGAGTCGAATTCAGAATCTTTTAGCTTTCAAGATTGATTAAAGATAAAGGTTACGTTTAATCGGACGAAAAAGAACGATAACAAGTCAAAGACTTTTCTGTTCAATTATTTTTGTCTCAACAAAGATGCGGTCGGTTAAAGTGGCATGAAATAACTATGAGCCTAATGTAATGTAATTTAACTGATAATACAAGTAAGTATTAATCGTTTATATAACCATCCATATTTTAACTTGTACGTGTTAAATTACATTTGCATCCAATCCTGTCAAGACTTTCGAAACGTATTAAAATTTTTAAGGTTCCTAAAGAATCAATAAAAGAAATATATCAAGATAGTTCTAAGCTTCGAATCTCCGCGATCTTGGAAAACTACGTTTCGTTGTTGATATTCGAACGCCTCATTGCTATCCATCCTGCGTCTGTTCGATCCCCCTGCAGTTCCCTGCACCCCTATAAAATCCATGCTTTTCTTGTTTTCGCGAAGCATATGTTTTACAAGGCGACACGGTTTACGAGCTAATCGACGACGGTCGAGGACAGTTAGCAGTTGCGGTCAACAATGTACCATGATTGGTCGATTGCGACGCGGTATGTTTTCGATTGAATGCGTGATTCCCCTCGCGTCAAGGTTACGACGACCCACTCAGAGTCTCTACATCCTTTCGCGACGAGACGCATCGAGTTTGATCGATACGAAAATGCGAAAACATCTGCCTTTGATAATAATATAACCTGCAGCGTGACCTCGGGTTAACCTTTGCTCTTTGTTCAAATTATCGTTCCCGTTGTGTCACCGCGGAACAGTCGACGCGTTATCGCCGATCCTCAGGAAATTCTTTTTCGCCTTGAGCAAGAGGAAAAGTTAAACGGAAAAGCCGGGTACGGTATCTTTTGCATTGGGAAATTCCAGGAATTGTGATCTTACGGGGAGGTTCGACCTGACCTTGGAAGCATAACGAATCTATGTATATTTATCCATCCGCGGAAAATTGTAAGGCGACGAAAAAGCAAAAACTACACATGATATACAAAAGATTGTAACAGGCATGTTTGTACTAATCGTTAGTACGAGTGTATTTTAGATTTCTTTCACTGGTTTTACAGAGGCATACATTTCTTCATACACATATTATTTATACAATTAATGTCTATTTCACCATTTTTAAATTGCTGGTTTTACAACAGTACGAGTTTATATAAATATTATCTTTTACAATCAAAACTTTTAGCATAAATATCACAAATAAATCGACTAGTCAAATATCACATACAAATTGTCCTGTAATTTCGAAATTAGTTTTTAAACAAGCTATGATTACGTGTTTTTCATTCGATAAATTATATCTGTTAAGTTTGAGAAAATCTAATAGAGTTTTGTATACCCTCGATTGAAAACTTAATTCAGCAAATTAATTAGGCTTGAACGCGATAACTTTGATAGATTATTTCTGATACATTTAATACAAACATAAAAACGCGCATACATTATCCGAAGTATATAAGCCACAAGCTTCCTATGAAATAGAAATGACGGCTAAACATTCTAAATTGAATGAAACGATATCAATTGAATGAATCGAAACAAAAATTATTAACAAATTAAAATTATAAACAAAAATATTTTCAATACGCAGTAAGAGTTACAGTTAGAAAGTCGGATAAGTTCCGACTGCAATTTTCCAAACTAATCGCAGGAAGTGATAATTTTGAGCTATTGTTCTCAACTATTTGCGTTACTCATATTTGTGCTGCTGTTGCACTCTGTACTTTCGGGAACACTTGAAGTGTAAACGCAGAGAATCTTCCAATTTGCTAATGAGATTTTCCCTCTCTACAAACAATTCGTTTAGTTTATGCGCCGCCTCGATCTTTCTTTGCTTCCAGATTTGGATCTCCTTCTCGACCTTTTCCAATTGGATTTTGTTTTGTGTGAATAGGTCGAGATGCCACTGTAACACGAAACGTAAATGCTTCGTTCTTTCCTGTTTCGTCTCAATGCACGAAAAGATAAATTTATTTCGAAACGCTTACTTACCTTTTGTTGGTCACGCTTGTCCATCTCCTCTGTGGACAACGTCCTGTCATTATAAACCTGGCAACAGTCGCGAGCGATTCTGCTCAACTGTGAATGAACAATAAGCATCTGATTTTTCGGAACCGAAGTAAATTTAACGAACTTACGGAGAAGCTTTCGTGAATTCTACTGATTGCGATTTGTAATGATTAGCGTGCGAGTATTTATGCAAATTCAAGCGAAGCATGACAACCCGGAGAACATAGATTTTACAGGAAGAAACGAAGATGTTTATATTGTAAAACCAGTCAAGAGACATTAGAATCCTGGAAAGCATATAAAAAAAATTGATAAAAAAAACCTGAATGTTAAAGGAATGCTGGCTGAGGAGAAAGAAGAAGCGGAAGGGAGGCAAAGCAAAGGGGACTACTGTGCAAAGTGCGAAATGAAAGCAGTATCCGATGAAACAACTTTTAGCGATTTTACGGCACAAAAATACTTTATAGCGCGTCAAAGGCAGTTTTCAAATAGGAACAGTGAATGAATCAAAGAAATAATTATGCATGACAGATTCGGCAACAGTGCGTGACAGAGATAATCTAAATACTACAATTTATGTAACCAAGTTCAATTTTTGCGCTAATAAGTTGGAACGAATAAATTATTACTACTACTTTATGAAAATTCATCTTCATGAAATTCATATAATTTGAAAAGCGAAAGCTTCCTCGAATACTGATCTATATACAAAATAATTCTTTAGAGCATCTGCTGATAAATGAATTGAAGTTTGGAAACGGGTAAATCCGAAATACCACAAGATCATTGTTGGCTGTTCTCGCGTAGCGACGATCCGACGTTACCGCAGATTTGCTCAATTGCAAACTTATTTATCGACAGAATTTCCAAACAATTATTATGTCGATATAGATGAATCGTTATTATATAAGTGGACCAAAATGTGAAGAAAAATAATTCCCACCGCGTTTCGGATAAATGCCAATAACATGTTTCGTTACTTGAGAAATGCTGTTAAATGTGCAAGAATTTTTCGTTCACAAAGAGGTCGAAAAATGCCCATTTCTTAATATCCCTTATTTCTATAAATGCATAAGCGTCTATAAACGATATTTTTAAACCTTCTCAGGCTTTACCCTCATCAGTTCCACGTTTTCCTTGCACTGCTGCGAATCCTGCGTCTCCTTCTTCTCGCATTCATGGCGCCACTGTTGATACGAAATGACCTTATTTTTACCCTGGAATTGTCGGGTGGCGAGCGATTTATTTTTTTGAGCCCTTGTACTCATCTGATGCGTGCGCGGTAGTTGCTGCCGCGGTCTTAAAGCTGCACCCTTCCAATCAGTTTCTTCACAGCCACTCTTTTGCACAGAGTTTTGACTCATTTTTTAAGTTAATGAGTTTTCTTGATCCTTCGTGAAATTTATTAGGCACTATTCCTAATCGTTCTGCCTTCTGTTTGCACTGGTGGACTTTGTCTCGGCTGATGCAGCACGCGTTTCGCAGGAATGCCAAGCTCTCTTCCGCTTCCGCCGACTCGATCGCACTACTTTTCACCTTCCAAGGAGTTGTGATTTTTAGTCGCACACCGCAATAAATGTTGGAATTCTATCAGAAATTTTGAAATTTCACTCTAAGCAATATATTAATGTGTAATTCAAATTTTAGTACAGATCAATACGCTAACACTGTTACTCTACAAGAGGAGTTCTAAGCCATGGGCCTGTGGCTATTTATACATTTTCGAAAACTGACCTAACCCCCCACCATCTGTACATGGCACCATGGCAAAGGCTAGAAGGCCAACAGGCCCTTTAAATTCATTTTCAGCTAAACAATACTCAATGGCTTAGAGGACTAAGAAAACTAAACAATAGAGATAAATATAGAAAATTTTTCGGAAGGTCCAGCTAGACAAATTATAGAGTACTCATTTAAAAGAAACTCGAAAGTGTAGAGTTTTCTTGGAAGTGAGAATCGCTTCAACAAGTACTTTCAATTCATCTTTCATATTATATAACTTATCACTCTTTACTTTTATATATTATTATATTATTTATATAAATTGTTTATATTTTAGATTTATAATATAATGAAAAACGTTCAATATATATTAGATATTAGAAAACTTTTAATATTCATGACCGGCAGTATACGTTACTGTGCATGCAGTATTAGACAAATCTTCAATTAATATAAATATGAAGAGGATAATAACATTAATGAATTGAATAGTCGACAAAATAAAATAAGAAAAAAGAGTGCGAACGAAATGTTACAAGATGAATAGGGGTTTTTATAATTAATATTTCATGGCACGTTCTTTCGAATTATAATGATTTCCATATATTGGGTCGTTCGGAAACTTTTTTTTTTTTATTTTATTTAGTCGATTATTTGCAAACAATTCTTTTACAGAAGCCCGGAAACTTCGTTTCGATTTTTAAGCAATTTAGTCGTCACGAAAGATCATATTGAAAAGTTTTTCGCCGAGAAACCTGAGAGGCTTTGGAAGGATGGAATATTCGAGTCGCGTGCAATTTTTTTTTATTTGGAAGAATTTTACAATTAATTTTCATTGAAAATTATAAGTAAATTATTCTGACGTGGTACTATAACGTGAATAATAAATGATTATCGTACATTTGGTTCTAGTTCAATCTAATGTTGAAATCTAAAGGGTAACGCCTTCTTAGCCTGTGGATTTGATCCGTGGAGTCAAGTAATTGGGTAATTAATGGGTTTTGGTTATTGTTAACTCTTATATCTGTTTATCAATTTGCATATTTCTTCTTTAACTGTAGGCATCTTAATGTCGCGATGTATCGTTTCGTTGGTAACATATTTCTATGTTGGAATTACTCGCTGTTCCTCATAGCTGGTTTCCATAAGTCCACACGAGGTACCTATATGATTCAATAAATGTATATCGAATCGAAATGTAAATCGGAACGAACTTTTCCGGCGATCCAATGTAAAACTTTGCTAATTTCTTCAGAACAAGTTTGATCATTCCTAGCAAAGTTTAGATTCGTATTTTAAAATATTCAAGCTTAATACGTTGAATGCCACGGGGATCACCGGTGACTCGGGCGCCAAGGTTTGTAGAAATACATAATTCGAACAAATGTTAATGGCTATAAATTTTTTATTATTACCATCGTTACTACAATGATGTGACCAAATTAATGCGGTATAAAACGTATAAAAATAGTTTTATGCATACATGAAGTATACATCTATTATGTGCGTCCACCACCAGTGGCTGTCGAACATGGGAGAACTGGCTTTTTCGGTGTTTTACCTTGATGAACAATAATCCTAAGGAACGTTTCGCCTTGAAAGATGTTTCATGGGAATTAAGGACCTTGACACTGTAGCGGTACATTAGTTAGAGGACAATTCAAATCATGTTGATTTGCCTCCGAGTATCAAGATCGTTAAGACACACGTAATGTTAGAATAAATAAATTCCGGGCAAAACAATGTCGCCGCTAAGCGCAACCGTCGAACAAAGACGAATTTGAATTTTCCGACTCTGCTCCGACCAATATAAATAAACGGACGCGATCGCGAGCGAATCAGTTGACAGTTATTATACAGGTATCGACGAGTATATACGGAGTATCTACGAATTATCGATTAATATTTACGAGTTATCAGTGAGAAATTATACACTGTCTCAGCGAATACGTGTGTACAAGAGTCTCTCGACGGTATTTATATTTATTAATTTATTTAGTTCTTTTAAATATATTTGACGAGTTGAAATAGTTATTCTATATTACAATCCTCTGCACCATCAACCACAACGCTAAAGCAAAGAATGCTAAATCCTGTAGTTATGGTGTGGTTATTACGTCCCGGGACGTAAGAACATAGAACAACTATTTATTGTAGCAACGCGAAGAAACAATATAAGATAACTGATAATCCCAAAAAATAAATGAATCGCGCGAAATCGCATTTTAGCGCCACAGAGGTCACCAGTGAGATAAATTCATTTTTTCTTTTAATTTCATCATCCATTAGTTAATGATGATTATACACTGTAACATATCTCTTGTAGGTAATATTTCAAATTATATGTATCGCATAATAAAAAATTTACCCTGGTGCTACGGGTAATCCCTGTAGAACTGGTGTGCCATTCAGCATGTTAAATAACTCAAAGAACCTGTCATTACTCTGCGTTCTAACTTAATATATTATACTATATTTATTTCTATGTACATGATATCATCTAGCATGATTTTACCTTAATCTCTGCTTCTATTGGTAAATTCCAGGTACTGTGATCTTACCGGGAGGTTCGACTTGACCTTGGAAGCATAACAAATCTATGTATATTTATCCATCCACAGAAAATTGTAAGACGTCAAAAAAGAAAAAACTACACATGATATGCAAAAGATTGTAACAGGTATGTTTGCAGTAATCGTTGGAACGAGTATATTTTTATATATTTTTTTTACTGGTTTTACAAAGGCATAAGTTTGTTCGTATAAATATTATTTATACAATTAAAATCCATAATACCATTTATAAATCGCTGGTTTTATAAAAGTACGAGTTTATATAAATATTACCTTTTACAAATTAAAACATTTTGCCATTCATAAAAATCACAAATTATTACGATAATCTAATCAAATATCAAATAGAAATTGTCTTGTAATTTTATAATTAATTTTTAAACAAGCTATGTTTACGTATTTTTCATTCGATATATAATATCGACAGAGTTTGGCAAAATCTAGAAGCGTTTTGCATATTATCGATTGAAGAGATACAGTGATGTCGGCAAATTAATTGGTCTTGAACGCAATAAATTCGACAGATTATTTCTGATACATTTAATATGATCATACAAACGCACATACATTATCAGAAGTACATAAGTCAGAAGTTTCATATAACATAGAAATGATGACTAGATATTTTAAATTGAATGAAGCGATATGAATTGAATGAATCGAAACAAACATTGCAGATCGGATATTTTCAATACGCAGTAAGAGTTACAGTTAGAAAGTCGGATAAGTTCCGACTGCAATTTTCCAAACTAATCGCAGGAAGTGATAATTTTCAGCTATTGTTCTCAACTATTTGCGTTACTCATGTTTATGCCGCTGTTGCACTCTGTACTTTCGGGAACACTTGAACTGTAAACGCAGAGAATCTTCCGATTTGCTAATGAGATTTTCCCTCTCTAAAAACAATTTATTCAATGTATGCGTTGCCTCGGTGTTTCTTAGCTTCCAGATTTGAATCTCCCTCTGGATCTTTTCCAACTGGATTTTACTTTCTCTGAGAAGGTTGCGATACCACTGTAACACGAAACGTAAATGCTTTGTCCTTCCCTGTTTCGTCTCAATGCACGAAAAAATACATTTATTTCGAAACGTTCACTTACCCTTTGTTGGTCACGCTTGTCTGTCTCTTCTTTGGACAACGTCCTGTTATTATAAGCCTGGCAACATTCGCGAGTGATTCTGCTCAACTGTGAATGAACAATAAGCATCTGATTTTTCGGAACCGAAGTAAATTTAATGAACTTACGGAGAAGCTTTCGTGAACTCTACTGATCGCGAACTGTAATGATTAGAGTGCGAGTATTTATGCAAATTCAAGCAAAGCATGACAACATGAAGAACATAGATTTTAGAAAGAGGAAAGGAGATGTTTATATTGTAAAACCAGTCATGCGACGTTCGAATACTCGAAAGCATGCAAAAGAAATTGATAAAACAAACCTGAGCGTTAAAGGAATGCTAGCTGAGGAGAAAAAAGAGACAGAAGGGAGGCAAAGCAAAGGAGACTACTGTGCAAAGTGTGAAATGAAAACAGTATCCGATGAAATAGCTTTATGTGATTTTACGGCACAAAAACACTTTATAACATGTCAAAGGTAGTTTTAGAATAAAAACAGTGAATGAATCAAAGAAATAATTATGCATGACAGATTCGGCAACAGTGTGTGACAGAGATAATCTACATATTACAATTTATGTAACCAAGTTCAATTTTTGAGCTAATTAGTTGAAATGAATAAATTATTACTACTACTTTATGAAAATTCATCTTCATGAAATTCATATAATTTGAAAAATGCAAGCTTTCTCAAATACTGATCTATGTACGAAATAATTCTTCAGAACATTTGCTGATAAATGAATTGAAGTTTGGAAACGGATAAATCCGAAATACCACAAGATCATTGTTGGCTGTTGTTCTCGCGTAGCGACGATATGACAGTACCGCAGATTTGTTCAATTGCAAACAATTATTATGTCGATATAGATGAATCGTTATTATATAAGTGGACCAAAATGTGAGGAAAATAAATCCCACCGCATTTCAAATAAATGCCAATAGCATTTTGTGTTACTTACGAAATGCTGTTAAATGTGCAAGAATTTTTCGTTCACAAGGATGTAGAAAAATGCCCATTTCTTAACATCCCTTTTTGCTATAAATGCATAAGCGTCTATAGACGATATTTTTAAATCTTCTCAGGCTTTTACCTTCATCAGTTCTATACTTTTCTTACACTGCTGCAAATCCAGTATCTTCTCCTTCTCGCATTCATGGCGCCACTGTTGATACGAAATGACCTTATTTATATCCTGGAATCGTTGCAAGGCGAGCGATCTATTTTTTTGAGCCTTTGTAATAGCCTCATGTGCGCGCGTCACTTGCTCCTGCGGTGTTAGAACTGCATCCTTCCAATCAGTTTCTGGACAGCCATTCGGTTGAACAAAGATTTGACTCATTTTTAGAGTTAACGCGTTTTCTGGATCATCCGTGAAGTTCATTAGGTACTTTTCTAATCGTTCTATCTTCTGTTTGCACTGGTCGACTTTGTCTCGGATGATGCAGCACGTGTTTCGCAGAAATGTCAAGCTCTGTTCAGCTTCCGCCAACTCGATCGCGCTACTTTTCACCTTCGAAGGAGTTATGATTTTTAGTCGCACACCACAATAAATACTGGAATTCTATTAGAAATCTTGAAATTTCACTCTAAGGAATATATTAATGTTTAATTTAAATTTTAGTTTAATTAGTATTGTTGAGATTTAGAAGGTACAATGTATATTAATTCATACGAGCACGTTAGCACTGTTACTATACAATAGGAGTTCTAAGCCATGGCCTGTTGCTATTTATATAATTTCGAAAACTGACCTAACCCCCACCATCTGTATATGGCACCATGACAAAGGCTATGAGGCTAACAGCCTAAATTCATTTACAGTTAAAAAATACTCAATGGCTTAGAGGATTAAAAAAACTAAACAATAAAAATAAAGATAGAAAAATATACCGAATGTCCAGCTGGACAAATTGAGGAGTACTAATTAAAAAGAAACTAGTAAAGATTTCTAGTAAGAGTTTTTTTGGAAATGAGAATCACTTCAACAAGTACTTTCAATTCATCTTTCATATTATATAACTTATCACTCTTTACTTTTATATATTATTATATTATTTATATAAATTGTTTATATTGTAGATTTATAATAGAATGAAAAACGTTCAATATATATTAGATATTAGAAAATCTTTTAATATTCATGTTCGGCAGTATACGTTACTGAGCATGCAGTATCAGACAAATCTTCAATTAATATAAATAAAAAGAGGATAATAACATTAATGAATCGAATAGTCGACAAAATAAAATAAGAAAAAAGAGTCTGAAAGAAATGTTACAAGATAAATAAGGTTTAAATAATTAATGTTTCATGTCACGTTCTTTCGAATCATAATGATTTCGATATATTGTGTCGCCCGGAAAACTTTTTCGCCCGAAAACCTGAGAGGCTTTGGAAGGATGGAATATTCAAGTCGCGTGAAGTATTTTTTTTGTTTATCTAAAAGAATTTTACAATTAATTTTCATTGAAAATTATAATTAAATTATTCTCACGTTGTACTATAACGTGAATAATAAATGATTATCGTACGTTTGGTTCTAGCTGAATTTAATGTTGAAATCTAGAGGGTAATGTCTTTTTAGCCTGCGGATCTGATCCGTCGTGTCAAGTAATTGGGTTTTGGTGGTTGTTAACTCTTGCATCTGTTTATGAATTTGTATATTTCTTCTTTAACTGTAGGCATCTTAATGTCGCGATGTATTGTTTCGTTGGTAACATATTTCTATGTTGGAATTACTCGCTGTTCCTCATAGCTGGTTTCCATAGGTCCACACAAGGTACCTATATGATTCAATAAATGTATATCGAATCGAAATGTAAATCGGTACGAACTTTTCCGGCGATCCAATGTAAAACTTTGCTCATTTCTTCAGAACAAGTTTGATCATTCCTAGCAAAGTTTAGATTCGTATTTTAAAATATTGAAGCTTAACACGTTGAATGCCACGGGGATCACCGGTGACTCGCGCGCCAAGGTTTGTAGAAATACATAATTCGAACAAATGTCAATGGCTATACATTTTTTATTATTACCATCGTTACTACAATGGTGTGACCAAATTAATGCGGTATAAAACGTATAAAAATAGTTTTATGCATACATGAAGTATACAACTATTATGTGCGTCCACCATCAGTGGCTGTCGAACATGGGAAAAACTCGCTTTTTCGGTGTTTTATCTTGATGAACAATAATCCTAAGGAACGTTTCGCCTTGAGAGATGTTTCATGGGAATTAAGGGCCTTGACACTGTAGCGGTACATGAGTTAGAGGACAGTTCAAATCATGTTGTTTTGCCTCCGAGTATCAAGAACGTTAGGACACACGTAATGTAAGAATAAATAAACTCCGGACAAAACAATGTCGCCGCTACGCGCAACCGTCGAACAAAGACGAATTTGAATTTTCCGACTCTGCTCCGACCAATATAAATAAACGGACGTGATCGCGAGCGAATCAGTTAACAGTTATTATACAGGTATCGTCGAGTATATACGGAGTATCTACGAATTATCGATTAATATTTACGAGTTATCAGTGAGAAATTATACACTGTCTCAGCGAATACGTGTGTACAAGAGTCTCTCGACGGTATTTATATTTATTAATTTATTTAATTCTTTTAAATATATTTGACGAGTTGAAACAGTTATTCTATATTACAATCCTCTGCACCATCCACCACAACGCTAAAGCAAAGAATGCTAAATCCTGTAGTTATGGTGTGGTTATTACGTCCCGGGACGTAAGAACATAGAACAACTATCTATTGTAGCAACGCGAAGAAACAATATAAGATAACCGATAATCCAAAAAATAAATGAATCGCCCACGGAGGTCAACAGTGGCCTCAGTGAGATAAATTCATTTTTTCTTTTAATTTCATAATGCATCAGTTAATGATGATTATACACCGTAACATATCTCTTGTAGGTAATATTTCAACATTATATGTATCGTATAATAAAAAATTCACCCTGGTGCCACGGGTAATCCCTGTAAAATTAGTGTGTCATTCAACGTGTTAAATAACTCAAAGAACCTGATATTACCCTGCATTCTAACTTCATGTATTATACTATATTTACTTCTATATAGATGATATCATCTAGTATGATTTTACCTTAATCTCCGCTTCTACTTTGAGTCTTCTAAGACGGCAAAGAAGGTGCCAATGGTCCGGCTCCAATCGGCTCGACAGTCCTTCCGGTGTCCTGTCTAATTCCTCCATAGCTCGAAGGTGGTATGAATATTCTCGAGGTAACATGTCAGAGTTTCGCTGTTCACTGATGCAAACAGCGAGTTCAGTGAGAAACGTAGCCGACGTACCGCAGGGTCCATGCGCGGTTAGTAATCTGGGTCTTTTGCGGTATTGTCGGAACAGATGTTCCGGTACCGATGGTTTTAGTTCGGCAAACTCCGATCGAAACTTTGTCTCCAGCTGTTTATCTCGTTTACGCGCGTTCTCATAGCTTACTCTTAGTTCCGCGACACCTGCCTCGAACAAATCTCGTTCTTCGGCAAGGGTGTCAGCTTCCTTCGTCGCGGGTACAAGTTCTAACTCGATAATCCGCCGTATCTGCTGTCTTTTTTGAACGGTTTTTCGATGCTGTAGGATCGCCTGCATTTTGGTCAATCTGTGTGAGAGTATCGATCGTTCGATTTGTATCTTTTCTTTGGATAGTTCGTTCAATTCGTCGTCGAAAGACTTTGCGCTGTTCGAGAATTCTCCTGAAATACGGACAATGGGTGATTCATATCGATTCAGCTCCAGTTTTAAATGAAATATGTAGAACAATAGGTCTATTTTCAAGGTCAGTTTTCATTACTAGACCGCGGGTATTTACGCATTTATGAAAAATTTGTAGGTGCAGGAACGCAAAAGATATTCAAAATTATTTTCGCGTGGTACTGTATCTTGGATTATAAAAGTTTATAGTACGTTTGATTCTAGTTTAATGTTTCAATCTATGGGATATTGCCTTTTTAGTCTGAGGATCTGATCCGTCGTATCTAGTAATTTGATAACTAATGGGTTGTGGTGGTTGTTAACTCTTATATTATAACTGTTTCTGAACTTGGAAAGTTCTTCTTTGACTGTGGGTATCTTAAGGTCGCGATTAATATCGGGTTAATATCGTTCAAGCTTCACCACTCCAAGCAAACAGCTGCAATTTAACCGATCGTCACCTAGTTAAGAGGTAGCAACAATGTTACATTTTCTTGGTCATACCACTGATCCTTTCGATCTCGGCCTCCAGCATCGACTTGTACTTCTGCCGATCGACTTCTCTAGCGCGAATCTTCTTCTCGTACGACTCGATTGCTCGAATGTCCTCCTCTGTGTAACTAGCTGCATCTTTCCCGGTGAGACAGTCCGGTTTCGGAATGTTTCTCTTTGCATTGTGTTCCAATCTACGGCAGGTGAGGTCGCGTTCAAAATTCAAGACTCGTCGTCACATCGAGCACGTAACAAACGAAAACGATAAATTAAGGCTTCAGTAAGAGGCGTCTATCGATGCAACCGCGTTGCAATCATTCTTAAACAATAATTCCTTTTATATTTATAAAATAAGCAAACGCTCCAGAGTAATTATATTATTATTTAACTAGAAAATATACCACCTATATATTTAAAATTGCCACCTATACATTTACCGTATACAGGTCCTTTCTTAAAAAATTCCTTAATTTTATATTTCAACTGTATTATCGTGTATTATCCATAGTATGATAAAATGTGATTACCTAACTTCTAGTACACCGTCCATCATCCTGTCGAGCATCTGTTCACGAAAATCATCGACTTTCGTTTCGATCCCTACTTCGTCTTCAACTAACTTCTTCTCACTCTCGTTGTTTCTTTCGGGTCCATTTAATGGTGCATCGTCAATCGTTTTCGCGTCTCGCTCGAATTCGTCCTCGATTATTTCCGTTGGATGCCACTGTGGAGGTTCGAAGAGTTTCGCACTCGCGTCCACGTGAAACACACGCTTCAGCTCGAGAACGAGCCGACGCATTTCCTTGGAGCGTTCGTTCGCCGCTCGCATCTCTCTTTGCTTCGTTGATCGTGTCTTTTCAAACAGTTCGTTAAACTTTACTTTCAACTCGCGCTCTTGGTGATCCGCGATAATGCACGTCTCAAGCACGTCTACGAAACCGTGGCAACGAGACCGTGGGTTCTCGACGTTGATCGTTGGTGAATTTTCTTCACCCTCCAATCTGCATACGATACGTAAATATTGGAATGAATCGGGCAGACGATCTCCTCTCGTTGAGATAATTATTGACGAGATGTGTATAATTTAAAAAATGAATATAAAGACACGAATACAAGACTATCTCTTTCTGCCTTTCATACCGAGTTTTACAATTACACGGAGTTAAAGCAAAGTATCTTTTAAGCTAAACAGTTTCAGATACGAATACCTTCGTAATTTTGTACAGAGAACGAAGTATCTCATCGATCAGTGTATCAAAAATATATGTACACCCTCGTTTAAGAATCATATGGTGATCGTTGTATTTCCTGCAACACTGAACAAAATTATGGATATGTTATGCCGTAGTAACCCGCTTATCTTGATGTATATCATACGATAAGAAAACATGCGTTGGTAATATCGACAATTTTAATAAAAATGCCTGCAATTTAGGGTTCACGTCAAATGTCACACTTTTATTAAAGTTAAAAAATAACCTAAGATTTACAAACGAGAACGTATGTACATATAGCGGCTCACGAAAGTATTCGAACGTTTACACTTACAAATTTTAATTAATAAAATGAGGTGTACTAAACTAATTCGTTAAAACAATTTGGTATCTATAGTGACGGGAAAGTCGCAAGATTACATCCGTAAAATTTGAAAACGATAAAATAATAAAGACAGGAGTTATGGTACATTTATTAGAAACATTCATGATAAGTGTCTCACAAAAGTATTCGAACGCTGTAACACTGTTAATAGTTTTTCATATTCCGTTGCACCGAATGTAAACATCATTGCTAAATGAAAATATTGGTACGTTCACTTGATGTTAGGATATCGTTCCAGTAACAGTAACGTAAAAGTGTGCACAATAGTATTTAAAATGAATACCAAAAAGTCTGAAACAAAAGTGTGAAAGAGAAATAATATTCCGATTACATGAGGACGGTAAATGATATAACGAGATTGTCGAAATTGTGAACAGAAATAACTCCACGATACATTATATCATAAAAAAGTCAAAGAATGACAAACAAAGAAGAATTGCAAACAAAGCTCGATCAGGTCGACCAAAGTAATTGACTGGAAGAGAGGAGAAAGTTACCATTCGCTCCTCAACTCGCAAGTATGGTAAATGATATGTTTCATAAAGAAGTTCAGCCGGAATTATGTCCACCAATCTTACGAAACAATGATTTTCATGGCAGAGTACCGCGAAGGAAGTCATATATTAATGCAATAAATCATAAAAAAATTGACTTTTGCAAAAATCTATATTAATAAAGATATTTCTTTTTGGGACAATGTCATCTTTTCGGACGAGACAAAGTTTAACATTTCTGTCTTAAATGGTCAAAATTATGCGTGGAGAAAACCTAATATGAAATTTGAAATTCGAAATTTACATTAAACAGTGAAACACGGAGGTGGATTGGTAATGGTGTGAGGGTGCATGGCTGTTAGTGGCACCGAAAATTTGATATTTATCTATGGAATAGTGCTTGTTACGTCGTCTGAGATGGTCCGTGCGCTGTCCCTCATGGTCTGACCGTCAAGGCCCAAATAGCTTTACACCGAACCCCAAGAAACCTAAGGAACCACCGTAAACCGAATCTATTCAACTTCGTCTCTATTCATAAAAGTATTTTAGGTTTACGTATGGTCTTTGAAACATTCCTTAGGTTTATTCCACGCTCTTACAAATTACGGAGAAAGCGGATGTTTGTCTAACGGAAAAGCAGGTTTTTCCTATGTACAAGGACATCTATGAGTTACGTTGGCAAGAGACTTTCACTTCACATTTTTTCTAATTAACGTTGGCGATTAATGGGCATCGCGGATCGTTGCTCTCACTTTCCTAACAAAAAGTGTGTACGAATTTCCGTCGTTTGTGCAAAAAAGCACACCCACACCGAGCTCTCCTCCGTGATTGCAAGAGAGCGGATAGTTAGTCTTAAAACTCCCCAGTCACCACAGTTCCTACAAAACTCATAATAGTCACCTCAACTGTTCCTTTAATATCGAGTTAATCTACTCTATACTCCTACGAATCATCTAGCAAGTTCATTATTCTTAATCATCTTAACATATATATACCTGATTAATCGAGATAAGATTTGTTTGTGTAAGTTGTTGGAAAATATATCATTTCTGTAGATGTCAAGTTAATCTACTCTATACTCCTACGAATCATCTAGTAAGTTCATTATTATTAATTATCCTAACATATATATCTAATTAACGTTGGCGATAACTAATGGGCATCGCGGATCGTTGCTCTCACTTTCCTAACAAAAAGTGTGTACGAATTTCCGTCGTTTGTGCAAAAAAGCACACCCACACCGAGCTCTCCTCCGTGATTGCAAGAGAGCGGATAGTTAGTGTTAAAACTCCCCAGTCACCACAGTTCCTACAAAACTCATAATAGTCACCTCAACCGTTCCTTTAATATCGAGTTAATCTACTCTATACTCTTACGAATCATCTAGCAAGTTCATTATTCTTAATCATCTTAACATATATATATCTGATTAATCGAGATATGATTTGTTTGTGTAAGTTGTTGGAACATATATCCTTTCTGTAGATGTCAAGTTAATCTACTCTATACTACTACGAATCATCTAGCAAGTTCATTATTCTTAATCATCATAACATATATATATCTGATTAATCAAGATAAGATTTGTTTGTGTAAGTTGTTGGAAAATACATCTTTTCTGTAGATGTCAAGTTAATCTACTCTATACTACTACGAATAATCTAGCAAGTTCATTATTATTAATTATCCTAACATATATATCTAATTAACGTTAGCGATAACTAATGGGCACCGCGGATCGTTGCTCTCACTTTCCTAACAAAAAGTATGAAAGAATTGCCGTCGTTTGTGCAAAAAAGCACACCCACACCGAGCTCTCCTCCGTGATTGCAAGAGAGCGGATAGTCAGTGTTAAAACTCCCGAGTCACCACAGTTCCTACAAAACTCATAATAGTCACCTCAACTGTTCCTTTAATATCGAGTCAATCTACTCTATACTCCTACGAATCATCTAGCAAGTTCATTATTCTTAATCATCTTAACATATATATATCTGATTAATCGAGATAAGATTTGTTTGTGTAAGTTGTTGGAAAATATATCTTTTCTGTAGATGTCAAGTTAATCTACTCTATACTCCTACGAATCATCTAGCAAGTTCATTATTATTAATTATCCTAACATATATATCTAATTAACGTTAGCGATAACTAATGGGCACCGCGGATCGTTGCTCTCACTTTCCTAACAAAAAGTATGAAGGAATTGCCGTCGTTTGTGCAAAAAAGCACACCCACACCGAGCTCTCCTCCGTGATT
>JACXIT010000205.1:903618-994956 GCA_014737525.1 Bombus difficillimus
CGAGATAAGATTTGTTTGTGTAAGTTGTTGGAAAATACATCTTTTCTGTAGATGTCAAGTTAATCTACTCTATACTCCTACGAATCATCTAGCAAGTTCATTATTATTAATTATCCTAACATATATATCTAATTAACGTTAGCGATAACTAATGGGCACCGCGGATCGTTGCTCTCACTTTCCTAACAAAAAGTATGAAGGAATTGCCGTCGTTTGTGCAAAAAAGCACACCCACACCGAGCTCTTCTCCGTGATTGCAAGAGAGCGGATAGTTAGTCTTAAAAATCCCCAGTCACCACAGTTCCTACAAAACTCATAATAGTCACCTCAACTGTTTCTTTAATATCGAGTTAATCTACTCTATACTCCTACGAATCATCTAGCAAGTTCATTATTCTTAATCATCTTAACATATATATACCTGATTAATCGAGATAAGATTTGTTTGTGTAAGTTGTTGGAAAATACATCTTTTCTGTGGATGTCAAGTTAATCTACGCTATACTCCTACGAATCATCTACCAAGTTCATTATTATTAATTATCCTAACATATATATCTAATTAACGTTAGCGATAACTAATGGGCACCGCGGATCGTTGCTCTCACTTTCCTAACAAAAAGTATGAAGGAATTGCCGTCGTTTGTGCAAAAAAGCACACCTACACCGAGCTCTCCTCCGTGATTGCAAGAGAGCGGATAGTTAGTGTTAAAACTCCCCAGTCACCACAGTTCCTACAAAACTCATAATAGTCACCTCAACTGTTCCTTTAATATCGAGTTAATCTACTCTATACTCCTACGTATCATCTAGCAAGTTCATTATTCTTAATCATCTTAACATATATATACCTGATTAATCGAGATAAGATTTGTTTGTGTAAGTTGTTGAAAAATATATTTTTTTTTGTAGATTACAGTTTTATTCCATAATAACTACCCCTATTATCCCACAAGAAATAAGGGGATCGCCCTGTTCGTGGTGTCCATTGCTAGAATCGTAACGGGAATTTACGACTCCCGTTGACGCGCCTGCTCGTGATCGCGTCTCTCCGCTACTGGCCGAAAATACAGTGCTCGTAAATTAGGATTATTGAAAGATTTCCATTTCCAACAAGATAATGATCCTAAGCGTACTGCTAGTACTGTGAAAGAATGGATCGTATATAACACACCACACATGTTAATTACTCCAGCACAAAGTCCAGACATAAATCTGATTGAAAATTTACGGGATGTTAGCGGAAAAAGTTTAAATAAATTTCATATTATCTCAAAGCAAATATTTAAAGATAAAATTATAGAAATATGGAACTTCGTTGAATGTAGTTTTACAGTATGGAACGTCGATTAAGACACACTATTGCTGCTAAAACTGACACAACAAAATATTAATATTAAGTAATTTAATAATATATGTAGCGTTCAAATACTTTTGTATCATTACTCTTATCTACGTTGTTGAATCCTTTTCAAATTTTACTGACATAATCTTAAGACTTCCATCTTCCTATTGACATCTGCTTGTCTAAGCAAATTACTTTAATGTACATTATTTCCGTTATTAATGTTTGCATATGTAAGCGTTCGAATACTTTCGCAAGCCACTGTATGTATATACATATATAAATCTTCGAGTCAATTAACGAGAAAATTATTTTGCATAAGATTAATAGATCTGTTGTCTTCCTCTTGGTTTTTAAATAACATCTCTGTCAATACGATATCTTATCAATAATTATCCCAGTTACAAAACAATTCCTTCAATAGTGGAGGACAATAATAATTACCTAGACACAAGTTCTCTCATTCTTCTCGAAAATTGACACCAAGGCGGAATATGCGTCTGCTCCCGAGGTACGAACTTCTCGAGAGGATAATTGGTAACCTTCGATTCATCGAACAAGGAAAAGATGCTCCTCGGTCGGACGATCAAAGGATCTAGAAATCGTTCGCGCAAGTAGAGTATCGATTGATTCAGGCGCGAGATTTTTTCCTCGGCGTTTTTCGTCAATTCGATTTCCGTTGACTTGGCCGCTGCTAATGCGAGCTCTCTACCACGTTGATCGAGATCGAACGCAGAAATCGGCAGTCGAGCGTTTGGTGGTGCCATCTCGTTCGAGTCGAGCAATGTCTTTACCTGTCGTCAGGAAAACGGCGTTCTCTCAAAATTATCGTTGCTAGATTGCTCTTTGTTAGCATCGTTAATTACCACTTTACGATTTTTTGCGACACAGGAAGACATACAAGCTCTAATTGCCTTCCGATAATACGAGTTAATGCTGACCTTGTATCGTTCAAACTAGGAAGGGGGATTGTTGATTTCCCCCCTCCTGCTCAAAGAAAAAAATCTACAAGGAAAGAAAGAAACTTGCGCTTGTTGTATAGATTTTTGATACCTCCTGCGAGTTAGGAGCTGTGAAAACTTGCAAGAGACTAAGTGAAATAAAATGAAATTAACGCTCCGTCTGCAACCCTATTTTTAGCGATGTCGTCTACATACTGGATCATTTAAGCGCAGTATCTTTTTAGGTTTTTTGTGTTTCAAAAAATCCCCCAAAATTCTTCGATACCTTTCCAGAGTTTCTAGAACAGCATTCAATAGTTCTTTATTGCTACATGTTATCTTAATCCTTTAATATAAAATTTAAACAAGAATTCGGTGAAAATGAAAAATTACATAAAATTGCTGGTAAAAAGTGACCCGGTATACGGATGGAGGATTAAGGAGCTTCCATTACATTTTAGTTTATGCCGTTTAGGACGAGATAAATCATCGAAAATCGAACACTTTTTCATTAAATAAGGATAAATTTGAGAAAGAATGACACCGAGCACGCATCTATGAGGATCGCGTTAATTTGACGATAAAGGCCCGATTACACGTGTTACAAGAAAATAGTCGCGTGAAAACGTGACTTAGAAACGTTGCAGATTTTATTTTGTGTTATATATTTGGTCGATGTTTATACATACACACGTAAAATAAATACACTATTGAGGTATAATTTACCGAATGTCCAAGTGAACAAATTGTGAAGTACAAATTAAATAATAAAAAAAAAAAATTACTGGGATATTGATGATATCCCGCTGGTATACAATTGTCCAAAGCACAAATTAAAAATAAAAAAGAAAAGAAAAATATTAAATCGTTTGCTTCTGTAGCGTCCATGGCCGTAGAGTAAGTTACAAGGTTGAAGCGCATGTGTTGGCCGTATGACCTGCGAAACGGTCGAGGCTAGAACATCGTAAAAGGATAAACCCTGGGTCTTAACAAAAGCCCATGAGCCTTTCAGGAAAATCTATTGTTTTACTATCTACAGGTTTCCCATCCCTACTTCGCAAGAAAACTTTCTCTTACGAGGACCTGGCCACCATATATATTTTCTTCTTATTTGGTAGATTTTTTTGGTAGACAATCAATTCTCATTGAGAATTATAAGTAAATTATTTTGGTGTGGTACTGTAACTTGGATTATAAAAATTTATAGTATGTTTCAATTTGAATATTTCTTCTTTAACTGTTCTTAAAGTCGCGATGTATTATTTCGTTGGTAATAGGTTCAAACACGTTTTAATATGGCTTTATATAGTATTATTTTACTCTGCATGTTTAAGTTGCAGTATCTGTCAATAAGCCAGTAGAATTTTTTTAGTTTTGATTTCAGTTGTTTGTCATTCTTCTGTCTAGAATCATGCCCAAATATTTTTTTTTTTTATTTATTCGATTATTTGCAAGCAATTCTTTTTTTTTATTATTATTTTATTTGTGCTTTACAATTTGTCCATTGGGACATTTGGTAAATTGTTATATCTGTAGAGTATAGCATGTGGGTGGCTACCCCCAGTGGGGTACCATCGTCGTGTTTGCTAGGTTATATCCTTTGTTATTTATTTATTTTATTTGTTAGAATATTTACAAACAATTCTCTCACAGAATTTTTAGTAAATTTGTTTAGCGTGGTTCTGTGGCTTGGATTATATAAGTTATAGCGAGTTAGATTCTTCTTGAATCTGGTGTTTCTAGGGGGTAATGCCTTTTTAGTTTGCGGGTCTGATCCGTTTTATCCAGTAATTGGGTGACTAACGGGTTTTGGTGATTGTTGACTCTTGTATGATATCTGTTTTTGAACTTTGCGATTTCTTCTTTGACTATGGGTAATTTAAGATCGCGATGAATCGTTTCGTTGGTAACATACCAAGGTGCGTCTATTAGGGATCTTAGAGTTTTTGATTGAAATCGTTGGAGGATTTCTATGTTGGAATTACTCGCTGTTCCCCATAGTTGGATCCCATAGGTCCAAACAGGTTTTAATATGGCTTTGTATAGAGTTATTTTGCTCTGTATGTTTAAGCTGGAGCGTCTGCCGATGAGCCAGTAGAGTTTTTTTAATTTTGTTTTTAGTTCTTTGGATTTCTCTGCGATGTGCCGCTTCCAAGTCATTCTTCTGTGTAGAGTCATTACCAGGTATCTGACTGTGTCTTTGTTTGGTATTGGGATATTATTTATGGTCGCCTGTGAGCAGGTTTGTTTTCGCAGTGTGAAAGTTATATGGCTGGATTTATTCTCGTTGATTTTGAAGCGCCATTTGTGGAACCATTTTTCCATAGAGTCAAGACCTCGCTGGAGCGTTGAGGAGGCGATTGTCGGGTCTGCGTGGGATGCTAATAGAGCTGTGTCGTCAGCAAATGTCGCGGTAGTTATTTCTGTTAGGGTTGGTAAGTCGGCAGTGTAGATGGTGAACAGCAAAGTTCCGAGGACACTGCCTTATGGTATGCCAGCTTCTATTGGGAATGTCTAAGTATTTAATCATAAACAGCCTATTGGTTCGATGTGAAGATAGAATAGCAGGTGTGTGGTAGGATTTTCTTCAGTTTGAACAAAAGTCCTTCATGCCACACTTTGTCGAACGCCTGCTGAATGTCCAGGAATACCGCGGAGCAAAATTTTTTCTTTTCTATGTCTTGGCTAATCTTACGAGTTAGACGATGAATTTACTCTATCGTGGAATGTTGCCCCCGAAAGCCGAATTGATGATCCGACATTGTTTTCAACTCCTCTAAGAGTGGAAGGAGTCGTTTCGTTAGAATTTTCTCAAATAGTTTGGACAGAGTGGGTAGAAGACTAATTGTGCGATAAGAGTTAGTTTAGTGTATTGGTTTGTCAGGTTTAGAGGTAAGGATAATTAATGATATTTTCCAAGACTTCGGATAGTATTCAAGGCGAAGAATTGCATTAAAAATAGAGATAATGAGAGCAATCCCTTTTTTTAGGAAGCTCCTTGATAGCTTTGTTACTTATCTGATCATGTCCCGATGCTTTCCTCGGATTTAGACGACGGATTAATTCTATAACTTCCAGAGATGAGAAAGGTTCAATAGGAGGAGACATCTGGAAGGGAGAGCGCAAGTATTCCGCTATTTCGGCGGGAATAGTGGAGGAATGCGACTTGAAGACAATAGTTAAGTGACTTGCAAACAAGTTGGCCTTTTGTATAGGGCTACGCGCCCATCTACCTTGCGGACAACGAGTTGGAGGGATTATTTGCAGAGGTCGAGTGAGTTTCCTGAATGCCTTCTATAGTGAGTAGTTGGAGTTAGCAGTGGGAGTCATATTAGCAAGATATTTTTGAAAGCAGTCATTTTTGTACTTCACGCTTGTCTTCAGGCGTTCTATGACTTTGCCATACTCTTCTAAGTCTTCGTTTTTCAGCTATTTTTATTAATATGTACTAGGGGTATTCATGTTTATCGACAAGACACTTAGTAGGGGTGGAAGAACGGATCGCGTTTATTATGTTGGTGTTTAAATATTCCGTGGCTGCTTCTATATTTTTAACTGTTTTTTACATATATTGAGGCTGATGTTGAATGATTGAATACTTCCCTAAAGAGCTGCCAGTTTGTGAGTTGGTTATGAGTAAAGCCATTAGGTTGGTTTTCGATAATTGTCGAGTTAATTGTTGCTATGACGGGTAAAAGATCTAAAGAGAGTTCCACAGAAGAGTTGATTTGGATATATCTTGGCGAGATGTTTTTAGTTATGAAGAAGTCTAATAAGTCAAGTAGTTTGTTAGTGTCAGTGGGCCAGTAAGTGTGTTCGTTTGTACTGAGGTAGTTAAGTCTATTGGCGTTTATGCATTTCAAAAAATGTTTGCCTCTTATTGTGATAAGTCTGGTGCCCCGTTGCTTATGTTTAGCGTTATAGTCTCCTCCAACTATGAATCTATTGCCCAGGTCTTCGAGGAATTTATCGAAGTCTTCTTTGGAAATAGAATGTCTAGGAGGACAATATACTGCTGATGTGGTGATTGGACCATGCCAATCTTCTATCGCTGCGTTTTTAGCTTGGAGGTAGTCCTTCTGGAATGATGGAAGCTCATAGTATTTTATGCTGGTCTTGAATCTGCCGTGTGCTCTTCCACTGGGATGTTAGGTATGGTAAAAGTTATAACCATTTATTTTCAGGTAATCTTTATCGGTGAAGTGAGTTTCAGATATAAGCATTACGTCAATTTTTTGTTGTTTTAGGAAGAGTTCTAGTTCGTATTTATACTGAGCTAGACCGTTAGCATTCCAAAGAGTTGTGCGTATTGGTTTTATTTTACGTCGGAGCGTGTTAATTTGTCCGCGATGATTGTAAGCAATGATAGCAAGTTATTAATTTCCTCTGTTTGTTTCGCGATTAATTTTTCAAGCCTATTGAAGTTATTCGTGTTTTGTGAACTCAGAACACTATTTTGTGATTGATCGCTACAGATTTTCGATCTGCTTTGATTTCCTTGAACTATCTATGCATAAGAGATTGAAGGATTAGTGAATTTTTGTGGACTAAGTGCTTAGTTATTTAGGACTTTAACTCTGGGTTTGGGGTATTTATTTTTATGCAAGGTCTTGTAGGCTATGCAACCTTTATAGTTCGCAGGATGCTCTCCTTGACAGAGGATGCACTTCGCAGGAGTTTCTGAAGATTTAGTGCACTGATCTGTGGGATGAATGCCTGCACATTTAACACAGCGGTGATTGTGGTTGCAATATTTTTGTGTATGGCCGTACCTTTGGCACCTTTTACATTGAACTATCTCTTTTTTTTATAAATGGTGGTTCAATTTTTATTACAGAATTCATTAAACGATAGATATTATAAGCTTCTTTGTTATTTGTCTTTTGTTTTAAGTCAACAAAGAATAAGGATAGCAAGGTTTTTGTGATTCTATGCCTTATATTGCTAATATTGGTTTCTTCATAGCCATGATTTAAGAGTTCAAGTTTCAGTTCATCTAAGTGTAGCGGATCAGGTGGTGTTTAGGAAGGTTTTAATGTACGTGTGATTAAAGGTTACTTGGTTAGCTGTAGCAACCGTCAATTGTATTTGGAATAAATTAAATATATAAATAGTTATTACAGTAAACTGGATAGTCGGATGCTATAAATACGTAACGTAAATGCTAGGACGATGTTGATAACGCTCGTGATGAAAATGCTGTTGATAGCTGACTCGCTTGAAAATAACTAGCTCACTAACTCGTTCGTGAGCGTGTCCGCTAATTTATACTGATCGGGGGGAGATCCGAAAAATTCAAATTCAACTTCATATCGACAGTTAGTCTCAACAGCGACATTGTTTTTGCCGGAGGTGTTCTATTATTAATTCGAGTGTCGATATCTCGAGGCACAACAACAAACATGAGTCGCTCCTGCTTCGCCTCACCCTCTGACTCATCTGTCACCACATAAGTTAGCTGAGTGATGGATGTTGCGTAGTACCACACGAAAAGATCTTTCTTGTTTCAGTTGATATGTGTGGAAGTTTGTGTTCAGGGATTTTACTAACTTTGTTAGTTTTCTATAGGAATCTGGATTGGCCAGCAGGACTTTAACCTGATTATTTTAAATTTGTAGTATGTAATCCTCTTTGTTAATATTTTTCTCGATGGACTTTATCATTGTTTGAAGCCACCATATATTAATGAGGAAAAGCACAAAAGTTCAGTATCA
Source organism: Bombus difficillimus (assembly GCA_014737525.1). Classification (NCBI taxonomy): domain Eukaryota; kingdom Metazoa; phylum Arthropoda; class Insecta; order Hymenoptera; family Apidae; genus Bombus; species Bombus difficillimus. The sequence goes on from JACXIT010000205.1 coordinate 911,619, forward strand.
GATCATTCTCGACATCGCATGAGCTCGTCGACTAGTCGTCGAAGTCAAACACCGAGTACTTTAATAACACCCTACACGTCCTGCACCTCAAATTGGTGACCCTGACGTGATACGAAGTGAGAGAAGGTGCATGTGTAGCGCGATTTAAACAGAGTTCTCGCGAATCAACAATTCTCGGAATGACTAGCACCAACGAGGCTGAGCATACGACGATCGCGAACGACAGTGTCACATTCGCTCAGTAATCAGGTAGACGAAACATCCTGTATACCACAGTTATCGACACAATAACTAGACAGTAACGAAATAGCCGCCTCTGATACACACCTGACGATAACCCCTCCAAAGGGACTAAAACATTAATATAAAAACCCTCCTAAATTAGCGCTCGACACCCTATTCTGTTGCAACACTGTGAACTGTCACTCTGTTGGATTTATATAACGAATTCCATTATCATATAAAAAGTTCAATTTCTTCGCCTCATTCGTGAAACGTTCGAATTGCGACGCGTGACAAAATTGACGATCCTGCCAGGATCCATTCATCGCAATTAAAATTGAACGGAAACTCTACGGATTCTACAGCGAAGGACCACGGTCACCTTCTTGATCAAAAGAAGGATCTACAAAGAATCTTGGTAAGCTGGCTTTCGTACATTATCAAACCCGTAAACCCGAAATACGTTCTGAAGGCAGTGAGTCTTTTGAAAATATCGTATCTATCAAGATGAATCCAACTTACATGAGTACAGCAAAGCAAAACGAATTAATTGCTACTATGCTCGATCAACTTCACTCGAACACGAGTTCGGAAACTTGAGAAGTAATACGGATCAAAACATTAACAATATAAAAGAATTCACGGAAACTAGTGATAGAGATCGGGTCAGAGAAATATGGAACCTTGCAAAAATTATAGAAGTGAAATACAACACTGAAACTGACCAGCCCCACATGTGCACCCATTTAGAAACCGGTGCCGATAACATGACAGCCGATGAAACTGACGGACCGAATACTTCACAAAGACAACGAATTAATCACGTTACGATTAGACGAAGAAACGATTGCGGCGAAGAACAAGGCCTTCAAGCAGGAGAGGCCATACGCACTATTGAGACACTACGGAGTCGAGATGACGTAGATGTTGAAAATTTTATTCTATCAGTCCTCAAAACAAGAGCCAGGTGCAAGGCAAGTGCTAGAGACTTCCTATTAGATCTTATACTTACTGAAAAGATAACCGATAATACAAAAAGAAATATAAGATACTTAAAGATTAACTCGTTTGAAGACCGTGATAGACTCGTTTGAAGGAATAACAGAAAGCGTACAATCTTTCAATTATAGATTCCGATAACAATTCAAGGAATTAAATTACGCAGTCCAAAACGAAAACCGCACGCCGGTTGAACGACGCGTAGCCATGGACATCGAAGAACGCGAAGCACTAAAAACATATTTACTTAATTTACAGAACGAAATAAGACAGATAGTAGTAGCTAGCGATCCAAAAAACCTGAACCTCGCCCAACAATTAGCGGCCGACGAAGAACAATGGTTATGAGAATCAAATCGCGTTGCCCACCGTCAGAATCGATCAAAGAATCGATCTAATAACACTCCGCTCGTACCTAAACGAAGTGCTACCGATCTACAACCACGAGGTTTTAGCCAACTATCAGATGACCAAGTGAAATTAAAATGTTCCAAGTGTTCGCGAATCGGACACACAGCCGAGATGCGCTACTCTGGAAATTTTCCATTAGGCAACCAAGGAAAAATCCCACCTCGAGTATATCAAACAGCGGAGAATCCAGAGGAAACGTTTCAAGAGTCAACTGTACCACCACCGGAAAATTATTATCGATCTTATTGCGACGAAAAGACGGAAGAAGAGCCAGATTTCTCATTGTTACCGGAGCAGGAATAAACCTAATAAAAGAAAACACTTCATTGAGCGTCCAAACCTCCAGCCCAAGGACTTTCCTAATGGGAAACGACAAACACACTATCGACAAAATTTGTAATCTAAACATGCTCAAGAAGAATCACCAATTCCACGTAGTTCCTGACAACTTTCTCCTAATCGAAGATGGAATAATCGGACTCCCGTTCCTTACGAAGTACCGATACAACGTCACTAACGATAAACTGACCTTAGACGAGATTATATTACTATTACAGAACACCGATAACGACATAGGACCAGGCGAAACATTAACTTCGACCCAATACATCGAAGGAAAGCCCGCAACAATATGCTTTATCAACACTGGTAAGCAAATTTGTCATATTACAAACGAAATAGAAAAACCCGATAGACTAAGACAAATTAATAAATTTGCACAAGTAATACGTACCAAACATATTGATCCAGAACTTCGAGAACCCCTTGAAAAAATCCTTATCAACTACCTAGACGTTTTTAACATGGAAACAGACTCACTACCATGCACTAACTTAATCGAACATACAATCACACTCAAAACAGACAAACCTATAAACATCAAATCTTACAGTCATAAAAATGTCATAAAAAAGAAATTGAGACTCAAATCAATGACATGCTAAACAAACGTATCATAGAACCATCAGACAGTCCATATAACGCACCAATTTGGAAAGTTCCAAAGAAATTAGACGCATCAGGTAAACAGAAATGGAGGATTGTTATAGATTTTAGAAAATTAAACGAGCAAACGGATCAAGACGCGTATCCTTTACCGAATTCGGACAAAATGCTTGATCGCTTAGGCAAATTTAAATTTTTCTCAGCCCTAGACCTCTCGTCAGGATTTCACTAGATACCCATGGAACAAAAATCTAAAAAATATACTGCATTTTCAACTCCACAAGGTCACTTCCACTATAATCGCATGCCCTTCGGCTTCAAAAACGCACCGGCAACGTTCCAACGCATGACGGATACCGCGCTACGGGGATTAGTATGAAATAATTGTTTCGTATACTTAGACGAGATCATAATATTCCGAAGCACCATCCAAGGGCACAACCAAAATCTAGCTATTGTATTAGATTACAAAATTAAAGATACAACCGGACAAATACGAATTTTTGAAACCAGAATTAGAATATTTAGAACACGTAGTAACAAAAGAAGGAGTAAAACCCAATCCCAAAAAGATTCAGGTCGTGAAGGATTTTAAAATACCAAAAACCGCGACTCACATAAAATCATTCTTAGGACTCGTTGGGTACTACAGAAAATTTATACGCAATTTTTCTAAAATCGCGAAACCACTGACAGACATCACAAAGAAAGACACTCCATTCCACTGGACTGATAAACAACAGCTTGTATTTGACACACTGAAACAAAAACTCTGTGAAGCTCCTGTACTGCAATATCCGGATTTTAGAAAAAAAAATATCCCGAATCTTGAACCCTCCTGAGAAAAACTATTCCACAACCGAGAAAGAGTTACTAGCAATAGTATGGTAAATCAAAAGACTAAGGCAATATCTACTTGGTAGAAAATTTAAGATTCAAAGTGATCATCAAGTTTGAAAATGGTTAAAAAATGTTAAGGATTCCTCATCGAGACTCATTGAGACTCGAGGAGTATGATTATGAAATAGAATACAAAAAAGGAAAGGAAAATACAGCTCTATCCCGATTATATCCTATCACCAATGAAGAAATCCAATCCGATCTAGAAAACCCGAACTATTATATAATGACGAATATATCGACTGGAAAACAAATATCACCGCAGCTCCAATAACTCAAAAACCTAACAGACCGCACTTTAAACAAATTACAAAGACCGAATTAGGAGACTTTAACGAACAACACTGGTTGTATCAATTAACTAAACGCTTTATTAAACACCAAACTGGACACTTGCATATAGAAATAAACGACAATAGCTTCAGCACATTAGAAAAAGTAAACATTCAACTCATGTCAAGGTTTCTAACAACCAGATTCCTACAAATTAAACTGATATTTGGACAAGATTCGCCAGTAGACTACGATAACGAACAAAAACAAACTATACTACGCGAGAATCATAACGAAATAGTAGGATACTTAGGTATACACCGCACCGTGAAACGAATACAAGAACACCATCACTGGACAAACCTAGAGCAAGACGTCACAGAATTTATACAAAACTGCGAAACCTGCCAACGAGAAAAATTAAACCGTATCAGGGCCAAAGAGAAACCCATAATAACTGATACACTCGTTAATCCTAATGATAAAATCGCAATGGACATATTCGGACCTCTCACCAAAACCAAACAAGGCAACCAATTTATCCTGTCTATCCAAGATCAATTAACCAAATATCTCGTTCTCATACCTTTAAAAGATCAAACAACCATCTCGATCGTTAACGAACTTTTGGATCACTATGTATACATATTTTCTGCACCGAAAAGTATTCTCACGGACATGGGACGAAATTTCGTATGTAAACTGATGGATACATTTGAAGAGACTTTCAAGATTCGACACATAAACAGCACTTCTTTCCACCCGCAATCTAACGGATCTCTCGAACAAACACATGCTGTAGTAAAAGATCTTATTCGAACTTGTACGACCGACCGACAAAACGATTGGGACGAAAATTTAAAATTAATATGCATGGGATGTAATACCTCGGTACACAAAACGACCGGACATACCCCCTTTGAACTAACATTTGGACGACAAGCTAACATGCCATCCTCAATATCAAACACCCCCACCCTAACTAAAGATCAATTATTTAAACTTTGGAAAAATCGACATAACGCCTATATCGCAAAAGCAAGACAAATCACTGAATCAAACAAAAAGCGATATCAAAGAGATCAGATTCGAAAGATTATCAAAACACAAACGATATTCCAAGTAAAAGATAAAGTATGGGTACATAACGATCACAAAACCAACAAACTAGACCGCGAATGACTAGGACCGGCTGAAATCCTCTCGTCCAATCCACCCACTTATCTTATTGAATATTCCAACGGTCAAACGCAAAGAATTCACGGTAACAGACTAAAACCTTATTTTTCAGCAAGGCGACCATAACGTGGATAATCCTAATTCTCGAATATATTCAAAGCGATCTAGTAGTAAGACCATTAAATTATGTCAACGTTTTCTTAAAATACATAGATGATTGCTATCTGTACAATGAACAAGTAGATATCACCCTTATAATGGACCTTAGCGAACCAATCGATCAAACCAATAAATTACAAAATGTAATTGAGCTAATAGAGCGTCAATGCAAATCACCTTGCGCTTACATACCAGAGATAAACAATCTAAAAATCAAGTATAGAAATCTCCAAAACCTAACCCATCAACTCAAATTGTTATTACACTATAGAAGCAAACGCGGACTACTCAACGTCATAGGCTCGGTATCTAAAACTCTATTCGGAACTCTTGACGAAGAAGACCTAGAACTCATTAACAAAAATATTGACACATTATTTGACTCCAACAACAAAATAAAAACGATCCTTAGTGACCAAACTGTACTTATCAGACACGTACTAGACGACACTAAGACGAATCAACTCGAAGACCTTACTGACGACATACGCAAAATTGAAAACCATAACGAGGAAAACGAAATATTGATCTCTTTACTAATTCAGACTGAATCTACCATATCGGAGCTCCATATTAACATCGACGAAATTTTTAACACTATCATATCAGGAAAACAAGGAATCATAAACCCGCAAATTATAGAACCTAAACAATTCTTAACAACACTCGAGCAAATAAGAAAACAAAACTTCATGAGTAACCATATCGAACCTTCAGTTCAAAACTTTCAACTAATTTTAGATCTAAGTAAACTAAAATTATGGACAAATGATAACAAACTCATATATACGATAACCTTTAGAAGATAACGAGTGGAAAATAACAAAAATTTATCCGATACCTTTCAAGCAAAACTCTGTATTTATCGCATCTGTAGTAGAAACTGACTTAATATTAACCAACTCAGAACAATACACCTTTGCCGATAGCCACTACTTAAACAAATATTGTAAACGAACGGCAATCATCCACATTTGTAAAAGAATTCAACCAAGCCACAATAGAATCAATTCACCTGAATGTAGAATCGAATTAATTAATAATCAACAGTAAGTCAAAACTTGCCCAACTGCTGTATTCAAGTTGGAAGAATTGACGTTCGTACCTTTACAGACTGTATTATGTAAAACACATAAAATCTTAGAAATTAAACAAGCTAGTTTAATTAGCAGCAAAACTGGATGTATAATCACGTATGACCGTAATATTATGAAAATAGGAGAGACACATAACAAAAATTCTTACGAGATCAAAATTAAGAGTAGTTCACACAGTTTCAAAGAGATAGACGTCCCAACGCTAAAGGAAATATTAGAAATGGCCCCAAAAGTAACTGACAGTTTTAATCAATATAAAGCCAACCTCGATACGTTACAAACACAAGTCAATAGCCTATAATTCGAACGACGTATAAATTCACTCAGAGAATATCGCATTTCAACATTACAAATATTACGTAACCTTAGGACTAGGAACAATATACATATATTGTATAAATATAAACTTTTCGACTGTCTAAGTCGAGTAATTTCTAAAAATGTATGTATCAGAATACTTCGCTCCACCGCTCACGCAAACAATATACATCAAGTACCAGCAGCACTAATTCTTCCATCAGCCCATAGGACGGTTACTTTACAAAAAATTACAGCAAATGAAGATAACGGGATCATTTAAATCAGTCGACCCACCAGAGCCATACGCTTCAACGGATCAAAGCGAATCTAAGAAGGGGGAATGTCACACGCTCAAGAAGGCCACCCGCTCAGTAATCAGGTAATATCCTGCATATCATAGCTATCGAAACAACAATCAGACAATAACGAAATAGCCACCTCTGATACACACCCGACGATAACCTCTCCAAAGGGACTAAAACTTCAATATAAAAACCCTCCTAAATTAGAGCGCTCGACACCTTATTCTGTTGCAACACTTTGAACCGTCACTCAGTTGGATTTATATAACAAATTCCATGATCATATATAAAGTTCAATTTCTTCGCCTCATTCGTGAAACGTTCGAACTGCGACGCGAGGTCACCAGCGATCTATCGGTTTCGTGATTTCTTGTGTCTCCGACGTGATAACAGCGTAGACGCAATGAGTACACCGCTCCGCATACCGCCGTTCTGGCCGCACGATGTAATGACTGTGGTTGTTATTGCTGGAATCATAGTTCGAGGCTACCCGTATTACCAGCGACAAGACAAAATTTCACACCACCGTTGCGAATCTTACCAAACGGAATATACAGCTAGTTGGGGACATATTGTTCGACCTGCCGAAGACGAGGCAGTACGAATACCTGAAGAAGGAACTTATTAAAAGACTGCCTGACTCGGACTCCACCAGAGAGTGATAGCTGCTCGAGGGTGAACACATGGGGGATAAGACGTCGTCCCAGTTCTACCGCGACCTGAAGAAACTCGCAACATCCACAACAACCGATGACTTCGTCCTCACACTCTGAACGAGCCGACTACCGGTTCACGTGCAGCGAATCCTGACACCACGGAGGAGGCGAAACTCTAACCCGGATAGCCGATCGGGTACACGAAGGCCGCCCTGAGACAGGACGGGATGCCACGGCTTGCGCAGAAAGCACGGTAACGGATAGCGAACGACTAAACCGCGTCGTGGACGCATTGCAAGACTGACTAAACCAAATACTGACGCGAATTAACACGCTGAACTCCGACATCTGTCGCCGATCACGATCTCGATCGCGTACGAGACGCCGCCGTTCAAGTTCGCAAGACAGGATGCGGCAAAACGGTCTCCGCTACTATCACGAGACCTTTCGAGAAGGCGCAAGAAAGTGTCGTCCCATTTGCAATTGGAACCAGGGGAACGAAACCAGCGGTCCGTAAACGCGGCGTACGACGACGGTCTTATCGCGGGCGAAATTAGTGACTAATTATGCGATACGATAATGAAGTCCAATCGCCTTATCATGAGCGACCATCGGGGTAGCATCCAGTTACTCTCAGAAATATATGATCAGTACGACCAAAGTCTTTTCCAACTCCAACGAACAAAGAATATAAATACTACTCCTAAATCACCCAAGTCAGTTTGAATAGCTCCGAACCAGTCTGAATTATGGATGGACACCGTGGACACCGGCACCGACTTATGCGAGTACCCGCGCAATAAACTACGCGGACCAGCGAATGAAGACGAATACAAACTGTTCGCGGCCAACGCGCGATTTCGTCGACGAACCGTTGACACGTTTGCGCTGCCTTTCGAAGTGATAATGCCTATGTGTATCGATGGCCACTAAACGCGTCTCACCAGGTTTTGCGTAGGGTGTACCCAGGATGAGAAGGTCCGTATAGTGAATAAAATACGCTGCGCCGCAAAGGTTTCGGTACATACGGTTGTCGCCTGATACGTCACAATACATTTTCACGTCGTGATCAGGAAAACGTATCCTTTTTAACGGTAAAGTGGTCTACAGATTTCCCTATCGCTTCGATCCGGGATAAAGCGTCCGCTATATTATTGTCTTGTCCTTTGATGTATCGTGTGTCGACGCGGCGAAAACTTATCGAGACTATGAGGGATTTGTAGTCTGTATAAATCACAAAATTTCTCCCTTCCACGGCGTGTTTAAATCGTTTAACCGCGGTGTACATTGTAAATATTAGGTTGTCCGAAAAGTCTGTGAAATGTCGCGGTGTTTATCTCAACAGAATAAAATGGATCGTACGTAATTCGGCAAATTAATATAAAACAAAAAACGTGCGTCTATTATTTCCTTATAAAACGAAAGAAACTTTTCGGACAACCTAATAGTTCGCGATTATATGCGCTGTATTTTCGCTGCGCGGGGGTCAGTGATTATATGGCCCCTTACGACGGGCCATATAAGGTGATACAAGGCGGAGATAAAAATTTTACGATAGAAATCAACAACAAAAACACAACAGTTTCCATAGACAGACTGAAACCCGCTTTTGTAGTACCCGACAACATCGAGTACCAGCAACATCACGAAAATATCGCTGATCTCCGCGACGCGTTAATCCGACCCGAAAACCAAAACAATCGAAACAATCGAATCGAAAATTCAGAAAATAATTATATCACGCGTGCGGGCAGGAGAGTCTGCTTTCCTGAGCGATTCAAGGCAGGTTATAGATAAGTCAATAGAACAAGCTTGGCATGTAAAATCTATCTCTGACAACCATTGTAAAACAAAAAGAAAAAATCCCCTGATTTAGTGGGGTGATTGTAGTGGTCATGGCCGTAGAGTAAGTTTCAAGGTTGAAGCGCATTTGTTAGCCGCATGGCCTGTGAAACGACGTACACTAGACATTGAAATAAACTTGTTGAAGTTAAACACCGATTACTTTAATAACAGCCTACACATCGTCCACCTCATTTCCATCCAAAATAAATTCTTTTCTATATCTACAAAAAAAAAAAAAGAAGAAAAAAAGGAACAAATGAAACTCTACGACGTAAATTCCAATACTGACACTAATGAGACTAGCTGGCGGCAAGAATTCCTTCGTCTAATGAATTTCTGTTATCGAAATTTTTCAATTACCGAAATTGCCTTGTTTCCTGCGCTGTTCGTCCAAACGAGGTTCTACCGTATTACACTTCCGTAATTACAGCCCAATCGCATAAAATGCATCAGTTAGAAACGGGATACGTAATAAATAATTATTTACCTGGCGTTTCAGCTTGTTCCAATCATCGAGAAGAGAGAGACGAGCCGCTAGAGCTTGTTTCTCCTCGGCCATCGACCGCTGGCGAATCACCATATCCATCCACGTCTCCGTCTCCTCGACCTCTTCGTTCTCTGTCGTATCCACTTCTTTGCTTTTTCTCGTTTTTAAACGGTCGTTGAGTGTAATCCAACAGTAGGATTCGTTTGACCTTGAACCTCCACTATCCTCCTGTTCGACCATCCTGATCGTGGCAAAACAACTTGGTTAGTCGAAGCAATAAGCAAAAAGGAAAGAGCAAACAGAAAGAAAAAAAAGTAACCGGTTCGGTAATCTATTAGCAACAAGATCCCCGTTTCTACCCAGAGAAACGATCACATCGTTGAAGAGGACTGTGCGTCGACCACCACCTTCGGAACGATGGTGCGCGGCGAACAGCGCGAATACTCGTCGAAGCTCGGTGCAGTCTCTCCACACGATTAGTCCATCGAATCCGCAGGTAAACAGGCTTGAGGATTCGCCAGATTTCGTGTAATGAATGGCGATGACGATGCCTCTGGTTTGGTGCAGCGATGGTAGAGCTTCCGAGAGTAAGGCGTTATGGAAATCTTCCTGCGGATCGATTCAATGATTCGTATATTCTCTATGCTAGTTGTAGATTCGGTTTTTTAGCTTACGTACATTTTTCAAATTTCCTATTATATATGTACAGTTTGATTCATACGAACGCGTTAATGATATCTTTACGAAGATTGATTTATTTCTTAATCTTTCTCTAAATGATAGAAATGATAGAGTAAGGGACAAAAGAAAGTTTAAAATTGCTAAGTAATTTATTTACGTGCTTGTGCATACCTATGTCAATGACTTTCGTATTAGATACGTCTTATGACTTTTGCACGCATATTATTTTTTTACAATGTTACTGACAGTCACATATTCTGAAGTAAATAATATTACATTTGTTCATATTGTTCTTTATTAAATACTATTCTGTTTCGTAAAATTATGATACTTTATATACCATACTGTGTTTAAACATCTTTTTTTGTCTTCTACTGTATTTATTCTGCTTGGCACATCAGATATCGCGATTTCACTTTATTTACATACATTCTCGAAATTTTCGCTTTTCCATTTTTACCTTTAGCTCTAGCCGATGCAACTGTTTCGTGAGATATGGGACACCAATTATTTCGTAGCTCGATTCTTTTCCGTAGTGGAGGTGCTCGAAGGAAGACAAAAGTTTTATCGAGCAATCCGCGTTTTCGACGTAGACATCTCGATCGAAGAGTCGACACGAGTACACGATGATCTCATCCCCAGCTCGAGAGTCGTTCGATTCGATGTTTGTGACTAGAAGTAACGCTTTCGCGTTATCTTGGTCCATTTCGTAGATCAAAAAATCGATCACCTGGCACGGAATTAATGTGACTGGACGATCAAACAGGTTCGAGCTTTACATAACGTTTTACGTTACCTTTCGCCCAAGATTCAACCAGGCCGCGACCTTGCTGGCTGACATCCTATAATCACGTTCTTTAAATTCGACGACGTTCATCGATAAGAGGAACAACCGTCCAATTTGAGACGAGACAACGCCCAGCAAATGACCTCTGTTAGAAAATTTGACGCGATCCAAAGCTTCTCGTTGAAGATGAACGCAATGCTTTTGGACAGGTATCGTAGGATATGATTCGATGAAAAGGCAGTTTCCCGTGACGCTGCAGCTTACCAGAATCGGTAACACGGGATGCGAGACGAAATCAGCAACTGTGATTAGTACTGATTATTATTTGTCTCTTTCGTAATTCTTTCAATCAGATTGAAAAGAAGCCGGAAAAACAAGCGTTAAAATCCGCGATATTTCCGTTTCAACTGCGTAGTAGCATCGAGCAGCTGTTGTTTAAGCGGATCCGGTTTCTTTCAGATTACGTAAGTATATGAGGAAAAAAAAGGAAACGTGATAGCATTATTAAAAATATAATATAATATGGTATAATAAATGTAATATTTAATATCGTAGAATAATCATTTGAAAAGAACGATCAACTTGCAAGGAGTACGAACTACAGTGCAGGTTGAAAGTGAAAGTGCTAACAGGTCAGAAGGGACCAGAAGTTGCCATGGGTCATTAGGCCCAGTGAGAAAGGGTCCGTGACCCTTTAGAAAAGTGGGCATTTGGAAAGACGTACCCGACCATCTTTGGTCACGGACGACTGTGAAACACGTACGTGCAATTTAAGTACGAAAACCGTTATAAAGGGATACTTTGGTGGAGAAAAAGGTTGTTGCTTGTTGATCGCTGTCGTTGGGTGACGTGAGTTGCGAGTTGTGAGCTGCGCTTAAGAGTTGATTAGTTGTGCCGATTTAGTTACTCTAATTGTAATACATTAAAATGCCAGACATGTAAATATGAAACCGGAATTTTTGTATAGAAAATACACGTTTATTGTATGAAAATGATTAAAAATATTTTATTCGAATTATAGCCGCATCGCTAGCTATACATTTTTTCCCACCTGTCTGGCAATTGATGGATGCCACGCCAAAAAGACTGTTGCTCTTTTGAGGCAAACCAGTCATCGAGGCATTTTCGTACATTTTCGTAAGAAGTAAAGTGCTGGTCAGAAAGTGCGTGTCCCATCGATGCAAATAAATAGTAATCGGACGGAGCCAAGTCTGGCGAGTAAGCCGCGTGCGAAAGTATTTCTCAACTGAACGCTTCGATCGTTTCCTTGACCGGTTTTGCTGTATGCGATGGTGCATTATCATGAAGCAAAATTACTTTGTTTTGCGTTTTTTGATATTCTGGTCGTTTTTCACGCAAAGCTGGATAGATCACATCTTTCTGATCCCACCAAACACAGAGCATTGTCTTCCGTCCATAGCGATTTGGTCTTGTTGAAGTGGTCAGCACTTCTGGAAAAACTCTACATCTGTACTGTTTAGTTTCCTCAGTCACTGAAGCCATTGACAGTGCATAGACAATAGACAAGCGACGATGGCAGACCATATGTTTTAGAGAGACGACGTTGGCTTCGGGTTTTTTCAGTCTCAGGGTAACACTGCCAGCGTGCGGATCTAGACTAACTGTACTCATACTTGTATCCACTCATACGCATTAAATATATTTGCTATCTTTACAATTTATCCACGTGTTCTTTAATCCACGTAACCACAACAGGTCTTGTAGTCGATGTCGATGGTTCGCCTGGAGCTACTCATGATCTTTTACGCTCAGGATTCTCAAAATATATCCACTTTTCATCACCAGTCACAATTCGGTGGAGAAATGACTTTCTTTTGTATCTGGCGAGCAGCATTTCGCAAGTGGTTTTTCGGTTTTCCTGCTGTCTTTCATTCGGTTCATTTGGACCCATTTTCCCACCTTCTGGATCTTTCCAATGGCTTTCAAACGTATGGAGACGGCTTCTCGTGTCACGTTTTATTGATCAGCGAGTTGTTGTTGCGTTTGAGCGTCATCCTCGTCCAACGATGCTTGCAACTCGCTGTCTTGAAACTTTTTCGGTGGTCTTCCACGTTCTTCGTTCCTCGCGTCAAAATTGCCACTTCTGAATTTTTTAAACCACTCGAAGCACTGTGATTTACCAAGAGCATGCTCACCGTAAGCTTCGACAAGCATTCGATGCGATTCTGCAGCAGTTTTCTTCAAATGGTAACAGAAAATCAATGCTATCCGCAAATCGTAGTTTCAGGCACAAAATTCGACATGTTCAACGCTATTACAAACTATGCTGTTGTATGAAACTTGTATTGTTGTGGGTCGAAAATGTTTGTGAGATGTCAACAAAGATTTTTGGCAGCAATGACGCAGTTTAGTGATAACTACATTATCAGCTAGGGCAAATTCCTGTTTCATACTTACACACCTGATATATTAACACTCAGCCAACCGCACGCGCCATAGCGAGCTATACGTTTCCATCGCGCTCGGACAAACCAACCTATACGCTGTCCACCTGGTATTTTTTCAAGTATCGAGGACTAATATTCGCTATTTAAAAAACGAAGAAGTCTAAAAATTATTTAAGTGGTTAATTATATTTTGCTGTAATGATTTTACTTAACAATTCCATACATTGTTTATACAAAACATCAAATTAAAAAAATATAGGAAAAATTAAAAACATTAAAGATAACTAAAGATAAATAACACGACTTGAACGTGAAATTAAAAATTCATAATGCATTTTAATATTTTTTTACAGTGTGGTATCGTTCGATTATAGCTTCATTTAGTCATAACTTTTTAATTAACTTTAACACCACTAAATTGATCTATTTTATTATATACTGTACTTTATAAAAGCAGAAAAAGTGGTGCAATTAATTGGCAACAATTCCAGGTAAACGATAACTGATAATAACAACAACAAAAAGAAAACGCGTTGCTAAAGTCAAAAAGGGAGATCTCCCCGTTCGGTCACGCAGCGATGTTCTTCACAGAGGAGAAGTCTCCCCGTTCGGTCGGCTAAGTGTTAAGAAATAGTCTTAATCAAATAATCAGTGTTCTCTGTTCCATTGTTCTAAATAAATATACACAAAATAAAAATCACTATGTATAATAACTACGAATCTTTGTACACGCTTGTAGGGTGGGCGATCTGAATGATAAGGTACGAATGATACGTTATCGAGGATCCAGCGAATATTTGTGATATGTAGAGCGCGCAGGGAGTGAAGACCGATTCAGAGAATGCACGTGGCTACACGACGACGGATTCAGCTTGAGATATTATCATTAATCAAACCGAGTTACTTTACTCTCAAACGCGAATCCTACAAAAATAGAGAGTACGGTATATTTCGCTTAACTAAAATTTTCGAAGAGTTCAAATAATTCTCTACCAAGATTCTACTTTTTTAAGTGTATTCCAAAAAATGCAAATTTGTATTAAAAAAAACCCGCAGTCTGATAAATTATTTTCGATTCCAGTTTTGAACCGACCTTGGCCGTGATGTGTTAACTGTATAGTTGGTGAGGCAAGTTCACCAGTTGCAACATCAATGACCGCCAGACGACCAGTTTGGTCTAAAGCTCCTAAATATGGACCATGTAACGTAGCTATATTTGCATAACTCGTGTCATCTCGTAGTAGAAACTCGAGGCGAGGGGGACAATGATGTAGCAGACCGATTATCTCAAAGAGATCGCCGTCCTCCCCAAGCATTAAGATTCTATCTTGACTTGGATCGCTTTCTGCGTGTCTCGGGTACGACGGTAGCAAAATCGTCCAAGCCGGGCGCCATTCTTCATTTTGATCTTTCCAAAGTTTCCTGTAAAACTGGCAATGGTTCAGATTGGTCAGATAGATCGGCCGTGAATGACTCGTGAACACCATAAATGCATAATCCAGACCAAGATACAGCCAGATCGTAAAGCAAACATTTTTAGTGGATCATTTACCACCATCAACTCTAACATACAATTATCGCGGGGAAAATGTTAAAATTGTCATCGTTATGCAAAGAAATAAATATTCAGGATATTTCAATCGAGCCAAGAAATAGGGGAAATAGTAATCAACCCTCGATACACAGACTTTTAACCCGTTCGGATTGCCCGATTTCAAGTTTCAGTTAGTCTGTATGGTATATATGCATTTTTCGATCTTTGTCCCGCATTCTCATTCAAATGCTGCACTATGCAACGTGTAAACGTGACCCTCGAACGTGATCTGGAAACGTGTGAACGTGACCTGCGAACGTGGTCCACGAATTTTTATTTTTGTCCTGATTCCTCGTTCATATGCCGAGCTGTGGTATCCTAAAATGATTGGAACGATGGACAAACATCATTGAGTAAAGCGGTACGTACATACCGTATCGAAACTAAACCTACTTCCCAAATTACGGTGTTACGAATACCATCTCAACATTCTTTTTTATTTTGAATTTATGCTTTACAGTTTGTCCAGCTGGACATTTGATACATTTTTCTAACTTTGTTATTAAATAACATGTGGATGGCTAACTCCACTTAGATAAACAATTCACATGGAAACAGCACATCAAAGCAATAATAAATAAAATACAGACAGCAAGAAGACAAATGCATTGGCTAATAAGTCGTAAATCCAAATTAAGTACAGAAAACAAAATAAAAATATATAAAATAATCATAAAACCAATCTGGACGTACGGAATCCCACTATGGGGAACAGCAGTAAAGAGCCATATAAGCAAAATCGAAACTCAACAAGCTAAAATTCTGAGAACCATAGTAAACGCCCCATGGTACGTTAGAAACGAGGACATTCGGAAAGACCTGGGAATACCAACGGTCAACGAGGAGATTAGCAGACTTGCAGGAAGGTACAAGGAAAGAATAGCAACGCACCCGAACTGGCTGGCAACGGAAACAATAAAAACAATAGACACTGAAAGAAGACTAAAAAGGAAACATCCAACAGATCTCACAAAGGATATAACCTAGCAAACACGAAGATGGTACCCCACTGGGGGTAGCCACCCACATGCTATACTCTACAGATATAACAATTTACCAAATGTCCTTCTGGACAAATTGTAAAGCAAAAATAAAATAAATAAAAAAAAAAAAANAAAAAAAAATGTGGATGGCTACTCCCAGCAGCATACCATCTTCTCAAAATTGACACGACTTATCTACAACTTATCGATTGACCCAATACTTTTTTATTTTTTTATACATAATTCTTGCCGAGGTTTCGACTCGTCAAGTTCCCTATATTTTTATTAACCCGACTTCTTTTACGATCTCGATATACGTATCTTGGCCCAAGTTACACGCGTCCTACCGTTGCTCGAACCTCGCGACCGTGTGTCGCGCGATCGACGACCAACGTGCCATCGCCGTGACCCACCAACGTGGGGTTTCTTTGCGATGAAATCGTTCTATCATCTTCGTCAGGAGGTCGGACGATTGTTCGAACGCCAGGGTCCACTTGCTGCTCGAAATCGACGGACCAAACGGTGCCGCTTTCGTCACAACAGAGCAAAGTTCCGTCCGTGGACCAGGAACAGGAAACTGCAGTGCGCTCCGAGTGGACTTCCATCGGAAAGAGTCGAACGGTATTCGAGCAAGTCAACACGCGGTACACTGAAAGCGTGCCGGTGGATGGCATAAATCGTGCTACCAGGTGGGCCGAATCGGTCGAGCATCTACCGAAAATCGATAAATAGTTTTATTCCGAAATACTGTATTATTGCACTTAATTACATACATAAGGTGAATCACGTGAAGCGTTACAATTTGTTTTCTCCGAAATAATTGCAGATATCGATTCGAAATTTGAGCACGTTAAATGGTTTGGAGGTGCTATAACATTTTGCAATATAAAAAATTATGAGAATAAATTTCCTAGAGATGATGGGGAGGGTGTGCAAAAGTTTTCAAACGAAAATTCTGCTCGCATTATTAGCAGAATCTGTGAAAAATTCTTATACTGTGCGAAACGAGTCGATGAAATTGCACAGGCGATTAACAGAATCCGAGAGAGGATATTTTGAATTATAGCCACGTAGGAGTAAAGATCGTAGGGGCATAAAAATTAATCAATTGTAGGAGTTGCGAACGACAAACAGTACTATTAACCAGTTCGAACGGGACCAGAGTAGTTTGCAGCAATTCTCCGATAGCTAAGAGACTTCATGCTAGGTTCGTTCATGATTGCACTATAATATCATCAACAGTATTTTCCTGTTCCAACTAATAAGCAGCAAATCTGAGAAATCTGTGCTGTGATCGTTAAATTGACAGACACATATTTCAATATATCGATTTACAAATGCCAGAATTTTCCTTATTCTATGTAATCCTTAAATGTATAGATGCATACGTGTGAAGGAATACTTGAAGTATAAACGAAAATACCAAGCTAAATAAAAATTATCATAGCGTCAGCATCGAAGAATTTAATAAACTTATTAGAGAACATTGTTTTTAATTCGTTCTCCTTTCACTTGCACCGTAGGAAACAATCATAAATGATACTATACCTTTGAAAAATATTATTGATTCTACTCACACGAGTCTCGTGCGATCGATGTCAAACATCGTCATATCCGTTCCGTTGATTTTTGTCAGTCGTTCACCGGTTTTCCATTGCCAAACCGTCAGGCAAAAGTCTGGGAAAGTTGCTTGACCGAGCAAGTATTCGGTGCCAGCGAACACGCAACACAAGTAGCCATTCGCTTCTTGACTTCCGGCGCACTGACCGATTCTTCGCATCGTAGGATAAGCGAATATCGAGATCCTTGGGTTGGCTTTCCTTTCAATCACGGAAAAGATTGGCGCGACCTTGCATAAGCGCCCGATAAAGTTAATAAAGATCCAATAGGATAAATGATATAAAATAAGATATAATACTGTGATTGTATAATGTACGGACATGTCTGTATATTCTTTCGACGTCCGTTTCTTTCCGCGATTTTACACTAAGGGTAAAAGTTCCATTGTTGGTTCTCTAACTCACGATGCACAGGTGCTTATTTCACCTGTATACACCTACTTCCGATTTCATTTATTAGGACATATATTAGGACAATGGCATAAATCATAGTAACTTGATCCAAGTTAAACCTAAGGAGGATGCGAACTCACCGAAAGTCCCGCGAGACAGCACGCGCCGTCTCCTCTCTCGCCACCATCGAATCGTTCTACTCGTACCTTTTCACTCGCAAAGTCGTGGAAACGGACATAAATGCCAGAAGCCATCGCGATCGTGTCCTTTCCGATCAGTGCAAAATCGCGACAGTTTCCAAACTTTGCCCATCTACAAAGAAATGGAAAGTAGCTAGCAGTCGAATGGTTGAGACTGTAAGCGAAGATTAAGGTAAGGCCAGTACCGACCACTCGTTTAGCGTAGCGGGGGAAGAAAGCTAGCTTTAGTAGGTACCGGCCGATTTTCTTTTAATGAAAACAGAACAGACACGTCCAGTAATCTCAACGAGTGACGAATAGCCATTTACTACTTAGTGCGTACAAAGCGTCCGGAGTTAGTACAATTGAGTTACGAATCTCCTTGGTTAGTAGCGAGTGGAGGGGTAACCCTAATCGACTAGAAAAAAAATTTAACGAAACAGATCTACTCGACTGAATCGTTCTACTAAACTACTCAACTAAATTCTCGTATCTACACGGAGCAGGCTACTAAATTACTAAATTACCAGGCACACGACTTTCTTACTCGCCACTCGACTAAACGATTGCACACGTTCTACTAAAACTACTCGACTAAAGACTTAGTATTTACACGCGTCGAGTTACTAAATTATTCGTCACTCGATTAAAATATCGAGGGGCATGTCTGTGCGAACTTCAAATTGTTAAATTCCTTGCCACTCGGCTAATGTTTCTGCTTACTTACGATGATCGAACTTTTACAAGCGACATGACTTTGCCAATAACAAATTAAAGAAGCCGGAGAACTCTCGCATCGAGGCGTTTATTCTGGTTGCCTAGGGACGCTCGAAGCACATCGATCGATCAGTGAATTTCCCTTTCCGCGAGTGAACGCATTGGAACGTGACCGATTTCCGTACGACGTGTGGCAACAAGTGTGCCAGTGGATCGTAGGAGGTTCGATGAATCGCAACACCGTTATGAAAACGTCACCAAATGCATAACAATTAATGAACGCCTTATCCTATTCTCTCTTTCGCTCCCTTCGACTCGTCGTTTCGGGGCGAAGCATGAAAAGCATGACACCGTAACGCGGCGGAGGTGGCGATTCAAATTCGAGCGTTCGAGGCGAAAACGAACCACGAATACAGAACTTGAACACCGTTACGCGCTTAATATGCAACGACGGTGTTATCGTTCGAGGGGAGAAGATGGAATCGTGTGCACGTTTCCTCGGTCGTTGGTTTATCGTCATTCGAAAACTTCGAGTCTCCAGGATCGTTCCATCGAGAGTTCCAATTCTATTGTAAACGTACGCGCGCGCGCGCGAGTTCTGTTTCTCCGCTTACTCTGCTAGAGCGAGCGATGATCGAGAAGTACGGAAAAAGTTTGCGAATCTTTCGCGTCTTTGGGCTGTTATTTTCATTAACTATCGTAGTCGCAAACGCTCACGAAATCTCCAAAAACGCGACTACGATCACCAACGATGAAGCAGCCGTCCCAACGTCTGTTAGCCGCGAGGACAAAATGGAAGCGAGATCTGAAGGAGAGACTCTGCTGGGAATAGAACCATCGACGAGAAGTGTTGAGTGGAAAAATAGCGGTCCATTTACTCGTGGCAAGGACAGCTATTTGGACGCATTAAGACATTCTCGAACTAGCACGGATCCTCGCGAAGGAATAGTTGCAGTGGATGCAACGGCAAGTAGCTCTATTCAACGAAGAAAGGAACATTCGGTGGGACCAGTCTACGTAGGAAAAAGGTCCGAGATATCCTTCCAAACCAGTTCGGACAGAGATTCCTTCTCCATGGTACCAAGCGATTCGTATTCCTTGCCGACACGATCGTCCAGTGACTTTTCGGGCCTCAAAAATTCTTACGGACCTCCTCGATCGCAACCACCGCGTGAAACGTACGGACCACCGCGTGAAACATACGGACCACCGCGTGAAACATACGGACCACCTTATCACGACCAATCTTCCTATGGGGGAGAATACATGTCCGTTGGTGCATATCCGGCTCAGCCACAGCAAGGTGAGACTCGAGGTATTGTATTATTTTCGCGTACGTTCTATTTTTAGAGGATTGCGCACGATCAATATCATTGGCAAAAAATCGATAAGGATCGAGATCGAGAGGAAGCTAGTATTGAAACTATTTATGCGCATATTATATGTGTGTTACATCGAACGTTCAGAAACTGTATTAGCATTACGATACAATCAATGATGGAATTTACAGTATGCGGCATGAATGCCATATCAAACATATAAGTTTTAAAGATAGCACCACTGAATATAGATATCGAACGATATCGAGGCTATTTGCATGCTTGCATGTCTAAATACTTTTCCAATGTACGCAGTCATGCTAGTTCAGTTTCGTTGCAACGATAATGAACGTGCATTCGTAGTGCGCCACATTCTATATTTATTACCACATTGCCTTGTTTACCTGTTACTACATATCTCTGCTTTGTCGATTAAATGTATCCTTGTACTTTTCATTTCCAGTGGTTTTCCACTATTTTTCTCAATCTATATACTAGGTGTAATAGTGTACGGACGTTATTTTTCATATGATTGATCGTTTGCAACTCCCATTAAGTTTGTCACGTTTCCTTCCTTTATGATTTAAAATAGTAATACACGATGCATATTGCAGCGTACGGAGTTCCACATGGAATGACCGAATCGGTGCATCTTGGTTTTCCATCTATCGACTTCTCTTGGCCCTTTGCCCTCAAGCTCAACGCCTTCACCTTGGCCAAGATACTTTTGAAATTGGTTATTTTTAAAATGATAGTTAAGTTTATCGCTGTTATCTGTCTGCTGCTTTTCATCCCCAAACTGGAGATTAAAAAGACGATCAAGAAGGTGAATATGCAGAGTAACAACGATGACGATGACGATGAAGACGAAGGCCGTAGTTTGCGAAACGGTAATGTTCCTTCTTCAGATTTACATTTAGAACGTATTTATAACGGGAAATTCTTGGATGACTGATTGGTTTCGAGTTACTTCAAATTAATTGTGCATGAGCAATATTAATGAAGCTGTGTGAAACGACTTACAAAAAGTTGCTTATTCGTGTACGTCCGGCGCAATAACATTTTTTAAATCTTTCTCATCGTTTTTGCGAAGCGTGCTTATGCTTTTGATAAATATCTCGCAATTTGCAATTTATACATACGTTTCTACATTCGTTACCGACCTTATCGATATGATCATGCGATATAACTGATATCTCGTTACCAATGGTAATAAAATTTCAAAATTACACTAATTAGTTTTGTATAATATATCTATACAATTATACTATATAGGTATTTAATCATAAAAATTCTTCCAAAAACATTCGTGAGCTACACATATAGATCACATGTTATCATCATTATTATTCACGGGCATATAATTCTTCAGTATACAATTGCAATTTGTTCGAGGATGACAATGTCCTGTTAATATTATATCCAAAGGAGAATTGCGAAAAGATTCGAAAATTTCTATCGAATCATAAAATTTATCAGCTACTCTTATGCGCTTAGCGCATTGACTAAAGGACATACGGTGAGTTTCCTAATATAGTACATCACGACTTTTTCTGAACGACGCTGACGTATTTAACTTGGAAAGATACGGTGCACCAAGACACATGATAGTGTCATTTAGTATTTTATGTACTATCGGTAGATTGAATATGTATAATGTGCCTGCAATCAAGAAGTAAATTTAATAAATTTTGCATATGCGACAAGTCGCGATCGTATATCGTCAGTGGTGAACCCACTCGATGGGTGGCTGATCGGAAAAAATTGATGCTGTGTACTTTCAAGCACGTTACAAAGATAATGCTGATAGGAATATCCGATAGCCGACCAGTATACCAAGTAAGGGCGGCCACATGAATAATACAAATTCTCGATACGCATTGTGAATGATAGAATATCGGTAAAAAAAAAAAGTGAAATTTCGGTGTAAAGTTTTAAGCCCAACGATTTAAAATTAATCGACTTGGTCTGTTGACCATAGGTTGCCTTACGTAACGTGGCTTTACCAAACGCGTTAAAATCGATTTCAATGCTAACGACGTTTTATTCTTTCAGCTAACTGGAAAGTGTGGGACAGACTAAATCTCTTGACCTTGGTGGTAGACGAGGCATGGAAACAACACGAGATCGCGAACGAATCTCGCTCCAGTGAATGCTCCACGCTCGAGTGCCAAGTTCGTAGAGCCTTCAAAAACGACCAATCGTGGCCCGATTATGAGCAATTATTGCAGAATTATATTATGGAGGAAACGCGGCGCCTTCAAACCAAGTCTTAGCCTGTTAGCTGTTTGTTGATTCGTCCTTACTTATGGAAATCTTTCGGTTCGACCGCACTCAGTGATTCATCCATGATCACATTGCTCATGTCGCGTATTTATGCGTTACCTAGCTATTAGTACAGTCGAGGATAAAAATAAGTGGACAGGTATCGATCAAGTCTCGTTAAGAATACGACTTGTTGCCGCAAAAACGTGTAAATATTAATTTCCATTATTTATTAAACGTATGTATGTACTATAAGGATATATAATAAATAGACTGCGGATTTTCACGTATTCGTAGAAAATTTTCAGATGCGAAGATACGCGTTCGGAGAATGTACACCGTACGCAAAAATATATATAGATATTTAAATTATAGTAGCCTTTGTCATATTTAACTAGTCAGCTGTTCTTGACGAATATACTCGTCGCGAAGAAATGGTAATAATATTGACGAACTCTGTCGGTAATAAAATTAAAGAATAAAACAGTCGTTTCATTGCAATTTAATTCTATATTATAAGTCACGCATACTCTTTGCTTGACGAGTATACTCGTCGCCGCTTACTTTTTGCCACACATTTTAGGTACACACTTTTCAAAGAGGTCGAAACGGCTAACTGGTTGATGGACGAAACAATTTTATATCCATGTTTTTTAGTTGTATTCGTAAAAATATGAATTTGCATGAATATCCGCAGTCTATCAACGAATAAAGCTTAAGTATAATACTAATATAGTATGTAGTTCGATTAAACTTCGTTCATATGTACCTGCTTCCTCTACCTATCCACTCTTATTTTTCTCTCCGACTGTACCTGCATGTACCTATATGATATGTATTACAAGATCTACGTGACTCGCTCTTTGTCTTCTCGTTGAATAAATATACGTATATCGTCGACACTGGACACGCGTCGCAGATATACTTTCGTTTCTTTCCACTCGTTTTGTTCCATTTCCAGCGAAATCGCGACACTTAGCAATTTCGTCGGTAAAGAGCGGAGGCGCGAGTAATTTTGAAGATTGCCGTTACGTGATCCTCTCAGTCTTCTCGAGTTTTCCGGAGCGGAGAGCGCGGTGGGGGTGTGTCCTTTTATAAACGCGACCGCTACAGGCGACAACGTTTCAGTCGTTTAGTCTTGACAGATGAGAATAGTATCGCCTGTCGTTCAAGTCAAAGAAGATTAATCATACCGAATTTCACACAGCCATTACGAAGTCATGAAGTCCATCGTTTTATTAGGTGAGTAACAGACCGAGAAAAATAGTCTGAGAAGTAAGACGATATCTTGACCAGGCACGTGACTTTGATAATGTGCGAAGGAGGAAAAGGATGTCGATTATTTAATACGTTCACTGCGTATCACGCGAATCACAGCCAATACATCTTTTTAGAAATTGCTGATCGATCTTGGAAGAAAATTATACGTTTATTTTTATTGTATTTCACATTAAAGGAAAAGCTTATAAAATCGACGAAGGTTTCTTAGTTCGATAGACTTTAAGTGAAATATTAATAATTCCTTGGGTTAATGAGATCAATAATTAAGGTAGTAAAAGAAACGAATAACTTTGTCTTGCTATCGTTGAAATGTCACATACTGCGCGTCGAAGCAAACCGATCGCGAACTTTCTTTCGTTTTTCTCTCCATTGTTCACAATTCGATAATCGTATGTTGGTCGTCGCATAATTTCGCGACTTAGCATTGGTTGTCGTGTGCGCTCTCGCCTTTGTCGAGGAGACGAGCGCCGTGCCCACGGATACGACCACCATGTCGACGAAACGGGCCAAAGAGCCTAAGGAGATCAAGGAGACCGCGACCGCATCCAAGGACGTAAAGGCAGCTAAAGAGGCGGCCAAAGAGGCGAAAAGGAATAAGAAGGATTGCGCGAAAGAATGTGGAACTGCGTACGATCCGATTTGCGTCCATGATCCGAACGACGCTAGCTTTAAGCCGAGGACGTTCGGCACCCAATGTGCTCTGGACGTTCACAACTGCGAAATGGGAACAAGTGAGTGTGTCTCTTTGTCCGAGTCGGTGATTCGCGCGCATATCTTTCCGAATATACTTATATTCTGAAATCGATGACAGATCGAGATGAAATTTGGCGGATATATATGTAACTAGGAACGATGAATCTGAAGTATAACCAGTCGAACCAACACCGATATCGTTCTGTTACAGGAGTTGGTGTTCTTTTCGGTCATTGAGCGTTTTCAGAGTTTTTGAGCTGATTACAATATATACACGTATCGCTCAATTATATACCTGACTTGTATTTGCAGCAATTTTAATAACAATCAAGACTGATAGTTCCGTTAAAAAAATTATCGCGGTTCTTTAAAAAAAAATAGCGATGACTTTAAAGTCTTTAAAACACCTTCACTTTACATTGCACATACATTTGGAGCTATTTACAATAATTTTGGCTAACGACATTTTTTTCGATCTTCTACTATTTTAGGCCTATAGCTTGATAATTCATTTGCATAGAATACTCTGTATTCTGTTGTCAAATCTTTTCATATCTTAGGTTCATCGTTCTTTCCGAGATACTCGTCAAGTTTCATTTTGATCGAGTACCGGTGTTTTCCGGAAATACGGTTCAAGGCGCCAATTTACGTTTCCTTTCGACTTGTTTTTACAGAGCTGGTAATGAAGAACAAGGGCGAGTGTGCCGGAGCTGGCGGCGTGAGGCTGTCTTAAACAACAGACGGATCTTTCGTTGCACCAACCGTCTGCTTCGTCCACGTTAATGGGAAAACACCTGCAACGCTTATGCTTATGTGACGTCGCGCTTGGGCTTTAGCTCTAGCTTTAGCTTCGGCGAGAATAAAGAAACTCGAATGAAAATGAAACTGAAGATGAAAATAAAAGAGTTCGTAAAAAGAGAAACCGCAAGTTTTGCAATTACGCCCGGTGAGCGATTTTTTCTCGCAAAGGGCGCACACAACAGTCGTCGTTAAAAGGAGTATACGTAGCAACAATGTAACACATTCGTCATCCTTATATCACAAATCACAAGTAGTCATGAAATATTAGTATCGATAAATTTTGTCACATTATAGTAACAAATTTGTTAATAAAACAATTGTGATTCTGTAAAGAAAATTTCACAAATTACGAGTTATTTGATTGTTCTACTGAATAGAAACTTACGAAATACAAGTCTACGATCTGAAACTGGTAACTCGTCAATCGAGGGGCTCATAATGAAAACGATCCTTATCAAACTACATTCGTTAATACTTGGTAAATTATCGTACAGAAAAGAACCCAGAGGGTGAAAGTTGTGTATGTACGCATAAATATACACGTAACACATATAAATATGTTTACGCTTAATGTATGTACTTAATCGCATCGGTTTTTATCCACAACGAATACGCTCGTGTGTACTTCATTCTTGTTACCATGTAATCCGCTAACTGGTAAAACGCGCGAAACTCTCCCGTGACAAAAATCGCTGGTCTTCGTTTGTACGTTTTTTTCCTTTCGAAGAATGATACATGCACGGCAGCAGGTTTAGATTCGTAATGGAAGTGAAGGCGAGTGGCCATTAGCAGGAGGTCGGGATGCCGGGGTACCAGCGATTACGATAAGTGGTAGATAGGCGATCGTGAGGTCGCGTCAGCTTACTTAGAAGCTCCACCATTGTTTGTCAATCTCGAGCGTTACGCGAAAATCTGCAACTATTAACGGGAACACAAACCGGAAGCCCTTACGAGAACGATGGAGGGAAGCAAGAGGAGATCGAATAGTAGAGCGAACGTGCGAGGAGAGTTGGCGCGACGAGTCGAACGAACCGGGTGCCTCGAGAAACAAGAAGCTTTTGCTCCCTACGAGGATGATTCCAGTCGTTCGATTGTTGCTCGTGCTCTCGGCCACTCTTTCTCGGGTAAATTGTAAGCCGCGATCAGACACTTTTCGCGATTGCGCGCATTCAGAGTCCACTCTCGAACGATCCGCAACTACGGGAATGGAGTCGGGAATGGTAACGGGAACGATTTCGGCGGATGGTAACGTCGCGATCACGATTCTCGAGGAGCTCGAGAGTCGTTTATCTCGCCTGGAAAGAAGACTCAGGGCGGTTGAGCAACCCGGTAAGCGTAGCTTTTTATCTCGTTCGAGCTTTCTTCTTTTTCCTCTATTTCTTTGTTTTTTTTTCTTCTTTTCTTTCTTTTTGTCAATCGTATCGTCCACGTAATCGTTTCGAAGCACATCGAAAATACGAATGGTTCGCAGTTTGGCAGATGAGCTCCGCCGAGGAAGATTGGGAGATTTGCGCGGAAGGGCCGTGTAGGTGTCAGCCGGAAACTAAATCGGTGTCTTGTTGGAGGCAGAATCTGTTGGATCTTCCCGCGGCGCAACTAGTTCCCCGAGATGTGTTGAAATTGTAAGCCTTCTCTCTCTTCCTCTCGCTTCTCCTCCCTCGTCGTGTATCTTTGTCAAAGAACGAGCAGAGAGGCAATGGAATCCGATCGAGAAAATCGTTGGAAAAACGGTGCTTTCAGGGACCTGGCTGGCAATCGACTGACGGCACTTCACAGGGATACCTTCTTGGACATGACACGGTTGAATCATCTGTGAGTATAGAAAGGGTTAACGCCGTTCTCGCCGTTTCGAAATATCGGACAGTCGTCTGGAAAGTTACATTTAGCGATTTAGAATTATTTACGATTATCAATAATTATAACTGTAACTGTGTAATTTATCATTTCTGGTGGATCGTGTAAAATCCAATTTTTCAACTTTAACTCGCGAATGACGAAGGCTGGCTCAATTCTCACTCTGACTCGTGCACATATTTTACGATTATTACTTTTCATGTTACACTTACGCAGTCGCCTGGAAAATTACATCATTATTCTATCAAGACTATTGTATATTAACGATTTTATTGCTTTACTGCATTTTCAGTCGACTCTTCGTTTTATTGTCATAAAGTAGAATATGCTTGTGACGAAGACGATACAGTGTCCGCAATGATTAATGTTAAAAAGTACTTCTTTCTTCTATAAACTGATACAACTCTTCAAAATTTACGGAGAATTCTCTGACGTTGCTCGAAGAACACCGCTTGCCAAATCACTGTGCGCCGTGTTCGAAACTCGATGATCGTCGTTTTTTTTTTTTTCAGAGATATCAGCGACAACTCGATCGAGCATCTTCCTCTAAACTTGTTCTTCTCGCTGCACGCTGTCACGCGCATCAGGCTGAGCAAAAATTTGCTCGGCGAGTTGCACCGATCTCAATTTCTGAGCACGCGAAATCTCCGTATTCTGTGAGTGATCCTCGAACCGACTGACCTTTTCCTTTGAGACAGCGAATCAAGTGGAGAGAATCGAAGCTCAAGTTTGCTTGACCGTATCGATAATTTCTTTTTCTATCTCCCCTTTTTATTTCTTCATCTTTTCTTACAACTAGACTCGATGCAGACGAGCGATTGATTATTCGCGCGTTATCGTAATCCACATGCAGTATCATTGAAGAAGGAACATTCATAGCCACGGAGTAACGCTCATTGTGGACGAGTTGATAAAAATTAATATTACGATAAGTCCATAAAGTATAGTATCCTAAAAGAAGCGAAGAACATAGCTGATTAAAATATATTTGCGAAATATTCGGGAAGAATATTTTTCGTTCATACTTAAATAGGGAGAATAATATACGATTGGCTGTATCGAATTTCAAAATTGCTTTCCTGCAAGAAATTAAAATATGGAAATTTTTATGCAGGTTCGTATTTCTATGAAATTGAATCTAAATAGAGATTCGTTTTAGTTTGGTTATTTTATACATTCCTATGCTTTCAAATTGTCCATAAATGCATAAAAATCGACAGTCTATCCTGTTATTCCCCTGTGGTCTTCGTACGATCCAACAGATTGCTCAAACACGCGTGAAATTCTCATCTGTGATAAAATTCGCTCGTCTGCATTGCATCTTACTTCTGAAATAAGATATAAATATATACAGACAGCATCTCATATTTGTCACGACGCAGGGACGCGTCGTCCAACAGGTTGCAAACTCTACCGGAAACTCTCTTCCTAAGTACAACGTCGCTGGTACTGCTCGATCTGTCCTGCAATCAACTATCGAGCTTCGCGCCGGAAACGTTTCGCGGCTTATCAACGCTGGAGGAGCTCTTATTAGGAAAAAATCGTCTGTCAACCCTTCCCGTAGACCTGCTCAAGGACCTGACGAGTCTGAAGTACCTAGGTTTGGAAGAGAACCGGCTAAAAGAATTACCCGACGAGTTGTTTCGAGCGCAAGCGTCGCTTCAGGAATTGAACGTAAGGAGCAATCAACTGACAGAGATATCCGCGAGTTTGTTGGCTCCGCTCGAACGTCTTCGCTCCCTCGAGATGTCTAACAACAAGATAGCCAGAGTAAATATCGGATGTAACTAGCGAATATCGTTCATCGATCTCATCCTTTGTTTCGTTCTTTCCGTTGGTTCACACGAATCCCGTTTGCTCGCCATAGATCGATCCATTGGCCTTTCATGGCTTGGTAGCGTTGAAAGAACTTCAACTGGGACACAACCGTATACGAAACTTAAGACCGGGACTATTCTCAAATTCTACTGGTTTGGAGAGACTGGTGTTATATGCAAATGGCATAGAAAGCCTGTCACGTGGCGTGTTTCACGGCTTGTCAAACTTGACTTCTCTGTTTCTGCACTCGAACCACCTGAGCAGTCTGCATCCCGATTTGTTCGAGGATACGCCGAGTCTGCGAAAACTGTGAGTAACATTCTCACTGAAGCAATACGACGAACTCTTTTTGTTGACCGTTGTTGCTTCATCTTTTAAACGGTACTTAGCAAATATCAACCTGGAGAATGATATTGCTCAGCCTGAAGCAACACGATCAGAGAAACGTCTGGCTGTTGTTTCTGTTACACAGCGATCTCTGTTCTTAATAACAAGTTGTCCAGGCGCAAATACATTATGAAATTATTGGTAAATTGTACGCACTGAAGAAACGTGTTTTTCTATCGCTACGTGTTATCAGATGTTTTCTGCTTTTCTTCGATAAACAATTTTTATGCGATTGAGATAGCGAGGTATTGAGATTAGATTTTCAACTTTTCTCACCCGTTCGTCAAGAAAAAAAAATTCTTTGCTGCTTCGAGCAGGAAACTTTTGTTGCTAATAATAGAAACGCGAATAAACACGGAGAAACATGAAACACAAACAAAATGTTTCTCGTCGTTGCTTCAGTGATAACCTAGTTTAACACTTTGACTGCCACGTTGGTCATATACGACCGACCACGGTTTCTCCTGTGACGCCACGGTGATTATTGATGACCGAAGCGCTTGAACTTCTTACAATTGTAAAAATTATGTAAAAGAAAAATAACCGATTGATAGAAGATACTTTGAAATAAAAAGTGCCCCATTGAACAATTAAAGATTTTTATTAGAACATCAATAAAAAAAAAAAAATGAGAAGAAATCTTGCATCCAACGATGCACTCTGTTTGCATCCATATCTTTGAGGAGTAATCTACGAATATTATTATAAACACAGCTTAGAAAATAATCGTAAATGCTGCTTTATAATCATATAATTGAGGTTACAAGTGTGAACATACCTTACTATTACATATAGAATGAGCAAATACCGTTTACTAATATCTTTTACACGTTTCAACAATATATTCTGCACGTTTTACTTACGACGAAATAACGAATGCGAATGGTTTGTTGAAATAAACGAAGCATTGTTACAATATGTCGCTATCAATTGTTAGCAAGGCGCCACGGTAGTCACCCGTGACCATCAATAAGATAAACGGTCCATTGGGGAAGAATGTTGTCTTACATCGTCGATTTATTATTATTTTGCCATTATATGTTTTGAATATTAAAAATACTCCCGTGGCATCCTGAACGAAACATTTAATTTCGGCGTGGCAGTCAAAGTGTTAACGTCAACAAACCACTAAGAAAGACACGGTATTATCTACAAGAGCGGTCCCGCATGCCTAGGCAGCTGGAGTCAAATTACCTATCTTCTTTACCACCTCGGATTTTCGACACGGTGCAGTTCATCGAGCAGCTTCGCCTTGCTAGAAATCCATGGCACTGTGACTGCGCGGTTTCCTATTTGGCCATGTGGTTGCAAAGAATGTACCTAGCGCGAGTAAATGAAACAAAAGCAGGCGAAGATTTGGGCGTTTGGGAATTTGGCGCTGGAGCGGTTTGCAGAGGTCCTGGCACACTCGGTGGCAAATTATTGCTACACCTCACGTTTCACGAGCTGTGCGAGGGTCAATGGGCCTCGATGAGGGGCTTGGTACCTCGACTTCCAGTCGATCGCATCGGTAGTGGTGGCGGTCGAGTCGTAGCTTCCACGGACGATCCGTTCTCGCGAAACGAACCTATTTCCGTGTTTAATCTGTCTCGTTCTCTCTCTACAGAACGATAACAGCTTTTTTTTTAAAGAGGAAACAGCTCGACATGCGTTATATGTATATATTCGCTGTTATCGAAGAACTCTCGAACAAAGTTTCTCTCCATCTGTTGCTTGTCCTTTTTTTCTTTTCTTTTCTAAGTATCTTGTCATTTTCTCTCGTATGTACAATATGTGTATTTTATCGTACGATTTTATCGACCGTATAAAATGGCTCATGAAAGCACAGAAAAAACGCAGCGATTAAAGCACTTGTCAAGTGTAGGCATACTAAGAACAGAATGAACATGACCGCAGACGAACTGTACGTATCTCTGACATAACGTTATATGGGAATAGATTAAACGCATACAAGACAGACCTGACATGAAAAAGATCGGAGTATGTATCTGTTACGCCCTCTGCGAATTTCTGCAGCAAACTACAGCAAATGTAGGAATTGCATTCAACTGAATTGCCGAGCACGATAAAATCAGAGTAGCTATACAAACATATTCATCGAACTCCAAACAAAAAACAGCTTTTTCGCTATGGTTTAAACGTATACGTGTACTGTTATTGTTTTATGAATTATTTTCTTCTCTAACTATCAAGAATAAAAAAAGCTTGGAAGCTCGTTTCAGAGGAAGATTTTAAAATTGTGCGGGACAATAATTCAAACCAGATATACATACAGTGGCTGACGGAACTATTCCAACATTTATTATAGAAAACATAATGAAATTTCATTAATTTCCATCCAGCTTGCGCCAACGGTCGTTAAATATTATTTAAGAGTTTACTGATGTAATAGCAATAACAGTACTAACGAAATTTCAAAATGTTTTACATAATACGCACAATAATAAATGCTTTCTATGATAAGTGCTCAAACACTTTCGCGAGCCACTGTATCTCTCTGACCGCGTTCTTTTCATGTCTCACCGACTCGTTTCATCGTATTTGTTTGACCGATTGTACGACACGAAAATTTTCGGTCGGTATGTCAACCGAGAGTTGTATGTATTTGCACAATCTGCAACGATTCGACGCCACGCCTCCAACCAAAGTGATTGAGCAGACAGGCTGACCTAAACCAACGAATGGACGGAGGAAGGTCGACGTGGAGGGGCAACGTCGCTGTCTCGGTGCCGTCAACCTAACTGTTTCAACAGCCGCAATATAGTTTACGACGTACAACAGTCGCATCAACATTCGCAAAGGCGATGACCGAGCTGCTAGGACGATTACTGGAAATTCTTGAGGAGGAAAATGTGTTCGATCGTACGGGTAACGAACCCGTCTTGCACTTCGTCCATCCGGAAGAGCTACAGGTGAGCCTTTAGACTGCAAGTTGTGGCTTGATGCGTACGTGCGATGCAGTTTTATTGCGATATTGCGATAGCGACGCTGTGCGATTTGAAAATATTTTGCTCTTAAACCTTTCAAGTTCAAATTACGCTTTTTTTTATGTCGTATTCATAATGTTCATTAACTAATTAAACGATAAACGTACTTGTATTTTAGGTAAAACGGGTCACACAGTATATTATGTCTTGTTTACAAAATCGAGAAGTTTCTTAGATCGAGTCATTTTTCTCATAGGCTGTAAAAGATTCAGCGTTCAAAGCGTTATACGATATAATGCACACGAACGTGCTATTACGTTATCGAAGATATAAAAATGCTAAATCGTATAGCGTCGTTGCTACGGAATTGCAATAACATGGCACAGCTCGTTTGTCGCATCGAGTCTAAACAAGTTGCAGAAGTTTCTCTTGAATATCGATCGTATTTTGTAGAAACGATTATCGATACAACTGACCGAAGAACCAGCTACCAAAGGAGAAATCGAGACAGCAGTACGACAAACGATTCGATACTCTGTCAAGACGTTCAGTCCACATTTTCATAATCAGCTGTACGCTGGTATCGACGAATATGGCTTGGCAGGTTCTTGGTTGACAGATGTGTTTAATACCAGCCAGTAAGCTTCTATCTAAGATATTTTATATGACGTTGATTCGTTGATTTGGAAGGCGTGTTCTCGCTTATTTGAGAACAGTTTATCGTACGTTTGTATTTTTGTTCGTGAACGTGATTCTTATAGTCCCTTGAAACGTCTTGAGATCGCATAGATCTTGCACTGTTATCGCACGGTTAACTACTATATCTTTATTATTTCAGTCTATTGTTAGTTATCCTTGTTAATGTCTAATTGTACCTAATTAACATAGGTACGCACGACGACATGCTACTTAATGTGTAAATAAGTTGAATTCTATCATAGATATATAGCATTTGTTATTATCAGTGATAAATCGTGCGACCTATCCCCGCGGATACGATGACTTCATTGTGCACACAATATTTTTGCATGTTTGAAAAACTATATTCGTAACAATTATAATCATAATCCTCCAACATCTTGCGAGCATTATTCGCCAACGCGTTTCCTTCCAAACGTAGACTGCTAAAAAATTGTAGTTCGAGGAATTGCAAGGCAAATTACATAGCTTAATTCAAACGTCCTTCTGATCCAGACAATTTTACCTTATACCTTTAATTTGTTAGATACACGTACGAGGTGGCTCCCGTGTTCACCGTGATGGAACGACAAATAATAGAAAAGTCGTTGGAACTGGTTGGGTATCCTCCGTTACCAGAAGGAGATGGCATACTTTGTCCTGGTGGTAGTATATCAAATATGTATGGTATGGTGATGGCCAGATACAAAATGATTCCGGATGTAAAGAGGAAGGGTCTCGCGGGTCTTCCGCCGATGGTTTGTTTCACCAGTGAGGCTGGCCACTATTCAATCTCTAAAGGAGCCCACTGGTTGGGCCTAGGAACCGATAACGTTTATAAGGTAGAAGAGGATCATCGCGTTCACCTCGTTTCTTAACCCTTTGCAAGCAGCATCGGATATTCATATACATCGTACAATATTAACTAACTCATAGTCAGTTATTCTTAGAAGTCATTTAACAAATTGCATTTTATATTTTTTATAGCCAGTAACATATTGGATAACGTACTGACATATTTCTATTAATCGTTATCGTTACGTCTATTATCTTGGTAAAGAGAAAACTGGATTATCGTTATCGCGAACGTCGAACATTTTATTTTATAGCGATAAATCGAAGATTCATATGAAAAGGATGTTTTTTTAACCCCGTATGATAACTGAATGCATATACTGCTGCTGGAAAATGCGAACTACAATTTGTAGACTAAATTTCGCTGCATTTTAAATGGTTAACAGGAGATCCATTCATTCGATAGGTTAAATGCGACGAATTTGGACGAATGCGACCAGACGAGTTAAAGGCTGCCATAGCGGAAGTCAAAAAACAGGGTCATTTACCTTTCTTCGTGAACGCTACGTGCGGTACCACGGTCCTCGGCTCCTTCGATCCGCTGCCGGAAATCGCGGCCATCTGCCGCGAGGAGAATCTATGGTTACATGTTGACGTTCGTACAAGTATGATGAGTGCAACGAGCGGCAAATGAAAAAGGTTTCCCATTGTAATTCGCATGTTTGTCGCTGTGTTACAGGCATGTCTCGGTGGTACGCTGTTACTTTCGGAGAAATATCGAGACCGGTTGAAAGGAATCGAACTGTACGTAATTAACTTCGATCTTTCTGTCTTTCTTGCTTCAGTGATGAATTGTTTTGTCTCTACTTCACGATTGATCCTTGTATCGTGATATATTATGACGCATTTCGATCGTTGCAGCTCGAATTCCGTGGCGTGGAATCCACACAAGATGCTTGGCGCACCGTTCCAATGCTCGCTGTTCTTGGTTAAGGGTAAAAACGCTCTGCACGAAGCGAATTGCGCGGGAGCGCGGTATTTGTTCCAGCAGGACAAACATTATGACGTATCTTGGGACACCGGTGATAAGAGTTTGCAATGTGGGAGAAAGGTAAACGTTCTGGGTTGACTATGTCCATAATACATGTCGCCATTTTCTGTATGTGACGTTCCTTTCGTTGTAGGTCGACGGAGCCAAATTTTGGCTGATGTGGAAAGCACGAGGGACCAAAGGACTTCGCGAATCTGTGGAACTCGCTATGTCCACGGTCGAGTACTTTTTCGAACGAATTAAAAGCCGGAAAGGATTTCGTTTGGTACTGCCCCGGTACGAAGGTTGTAACATTTGCTTTTGGTGAGTATCGTTGTTCCTTTGTGTATCATCGTATCCCCTCAATTCTGTGTTCATAATTCATATCTGTGTATCGTATTTTTTCCTTCTTTCAATTCGCAACAGGTACATACCACCCAGTATGCAAGGTCAACAGGAGACTCAGGAATGGTGGAACAAATTGTACGAGGTCACAGCTAAAATCAAGGAACGCATGATGCTCGAGGGGACGCTGATGGTTGGCTACACACCGCTATCGTACAGGAATATTGGCAACTTTTTCCGCATGGTCGTCACCTGTCAACCACCACCGACCAAAGCTTCCATGGATTACGTGATCGACAAGATAGAAAAGCTGTCGGTTGATTTGTAAACAGACTAAGTTCATCCTCACTCGCCCCAGAGAGTAAAAGAAGAAGAAAGTTCGGGGGAAAAATGAATTCGCTCAAGGACCCTATTTTTACGGGCGTTGTCGTTCCTTTTATTGCAGTCGCGTGATGGATACTACACGAGGTGAAGCGTTTCAAGTCCGTTCGATCACGGAACGTCGTCCATTTGTACGCTCGTTTGCCGCGCGTAACTCGTCGACCCGAAACGGTCCGAATCAAATCCACGACTAAATCTTGATTTCCGTAAGCTCGATCGTCTTTCGCGGCGAATCACGATACGCAATCCCACGGACGATCGTCGCTGTTTTCCTCCTCTCTCCTCGACTATCGTTTGTCGTGCGTACGAGTCGACGCGTGACCGCGACTCAATGTGAGCCAATAATAAAAAATATACGAATCACATGACTCGAATCTTTATGCATACATACGCATCCGTTCACACCCTCCCGTTCTCTCTCTTTCAGGATCTCTCGCACATAGCTGCACTCATATTCACATTCACACACGTTTAATTAGGTACGTTTCGATACGTTACATGCTCGTCCTTTGTCGCTCATGTTTAACGAGATTACGAAGCGATGCACGCGTTCGCGGCGTAACGATGGCACTGAATCGTTCAACGCGAAACCAGAGGTGATCGTCTCTATAGTTTTGAGTAAACAAATATATATGGGGTAAATATCACTGGATCTCTAGTATAGGCGATCTGTCCGCGTTTGCATCTCTCCTTGGTCCATTTGGAAGCTGTCTTCGTTTAAACTGCTTCGCATACATAGCTCAAAATTGTTGGAGAGACGGATGATAGCCACGTCATGTTGCGTTCGTTATTTCTTGCTCGCCGTTCTCGCTATGCGCCTTCATGGCGATGTCTCTTCGTCATAGGTGTTCGTGTCAGGTCTTCGCGTTTAGTCGCAACGCAGAAGCCATCTGGCAGTGAAATAAATTCGTTCATTTCTGATTGCACGCTGCCCGTTCAGTAGTATTTGTCTTGATCAGGATCGACTCGAATGTGCTGTTGGCCATGGCTATTGCGCTTCAAGGTGGCAGACTCGTAGTCCAGACTCTTTGGATACAGTTTCGGACTTCCGAGACCGTTCACGTTTGGATTGTTCTTCCCACGAAGAGTTCCGTTACCATTAGTACTACCGGAAAAGCTAGGCTGTCGTTTGGCGTTTACCTAGATCGAAAAAAGACCTCGTGTTAGTAAAAGAGTATCACACATGCGTAGTTTAGTGGACTGTGGATGTTTACATTCATAGTTTAATAAAGATAACTAAAGAAATTGAACCTAAGTAGATATGTGTTTCATTCATTAAATCTTGTAACAAGTACTATGCAGAAATGAGAAGATGCAGAACCAATCGGATGTGCATTCTTTTGCCTAGCAAACTTCTCATAGACGCAAAGTACTATTGATATTTTATATCTTTTTTACGTATTATATGACCATCTACAGTATAGCGATTAGACTGTCGACTTACATCTTTCAACGGAACCGAGACGTAGGAGTTTTGTTTGCTGATATAGTGAGGACTACCAGGAATTCGTTGCTGTCGTCGCTTCAGGTAACAGAAGCTCAAAACCGCGGTCACGGCCAAGCCAACTAGGAATCCGGCTACGCAACTGCCCACTACCGCGCCGATAGATACACCCGAGCGTTCTACGCTTGATTTTAGGGCATTTATATCTGAAAAATTACGTTTAAACATAACATACACTATGTACGTACCACACATAGTAATTTTTGCTTTAGCGTCTGCGAGAAAGTTCTCCATAGGTAATTTTAATTAAATAAGTCAAACTTCGTTCGACCATACTCACCATTGTCCATGCAATCGGGTAAACAGTCGCGCACCTCTCTGCTGGATCCTTGGCAGAGTCCGTTACCATGTTGAAGACACTGTCTCTTCCTATGTTGCTGATGATCATCGTCACAAGGCGTCCAACGTGACCATGAGTCCCAACCGGCCAAAGACTCGCAGCTAGGCATCTCGCAGGTCTCTCTAACTAGCCTTGGACCTTCGCAACCCTCCGGTCCTAGACATTCTCTTGTTCTCGAACGGACGCCAACGCCACACGATACCGAACAATCGGACCAGTCAGTCCAACAAGACCACTGGCCTCCAGCCCCTCCGATTCCAACTTGGTTCGGCCGACATGGATGCACATTGCACAACCTGTTTTGTACGGATGGACCTTCACAAGGTGGTGATTCACATTGCCTCATTCTATGCTGAGAACCTCCACCACAAGGTCGATCACAAGGCCGCCATGCGGACCATTCTCCCCACCCGGCTTCTGCTCCGAGATCCCCATACGGATTTGGATTCGCGTTTCCTCTTAGACAGGAACCGTCATTTCTGCAATAGCGCTCTTCCTCTTTAGCTAGTTGCACTCTGACGCTGGATGGATCGTCAGTTTGGGCACGACAACTAAATCGAAACCGTTTTTCTACGTAACCAATGTTTGTACTTTGAAGACTGCCATTAACTGCTAGCCATGGGGTCCATCCGGAGTATCTTTTCGTTTCGACGCACTGATGAGAGTTGCATTCCTCGACCTGTAGAAGATAGAAACGCGAGCTCGTGATTGTGGTGATATATTGTTTGAGAGAGACGCGATAGCAAAAGTGTAATAAAATATAATAAATCTAGTACTACATATGACAAAGATTAAAAATCTCGTTTAAGAGTCATTTAAATGAATTCAATGGGCGGAAGCTCGTTTAATCGGGCATTAAATGAAATGGAGTTTCACTAGAGTCACGTTCGAATAAATGAAATTTCACGAAGCTATTACAAATGCGTGCTGCTCTTACTTGAAAGTCGCATCCATTGCATTCGACGGTAGCAGGCTTTCGTGATGAGGGACTCTCACACGTTCTTCTTCGTATCCGTATTCCTGTCAAACAGACGATTAAAAGTCAATCACTAGGAGACAGGCACATTATCAAGAGATTGTTATTAAAGGAGAAGAACTGGTGAAATCTTCGTATCACGCTTACCACCGTTGCAAGGTCGAGAGCAAGCGTTCCAAGCGCTCCAGGATGACCACTGACCAAACGTCTGTGGCGGTGGCGGTGCTACCTTCGCTGGCGTAGGACAAGGTGGAAGGTTTATACAGACGGTGTCATCGTGATCATGACCAACGCACACTCGCCCTCCAAAAGCCGGAGCCGGATTCGTGCACGTGCGTCGACGTGTTTTCATAGCGAAGCCGCAGGTTTGTGAGCACGCTGACCAGGATGACCAAGCTGTCCAATCGCCATGAACCGTACAATTGGTTACTCTCACTTTAGCTCCTGAACAAGTTGCTCCGCCATGCTGCGGAGGCGGGTTATTGCAATCCCGTGTCTGGCATTGACAAGTGTCTGAGCCCTGGTGAAAGCAAGGATTCGCTTTTGATTTATCGCCATCTATTCGTGCGTTACACCGACATGAACGACAGCGTGCCACTGGCTTACCGTCTCGGCATGAAGGTGCAAATGCGCATGCGAATGAGAATGCCCATGATCCGTGGTGCCGTGTTGACACGGAGACCAAGAGCTCCAGGCACTCCAGCCACCATCCACAGGATCTGTGAGGACAGGACACTTGGTGACTTCTTGATGCCAGTGATTGGCAAGATGGTTTTGCTTCGGAGCCGGAGCACATTTCATCAGATGCTCGTTCCAACCGCAATATGGCTCCTGAGCATTGAGACAAGCCTGGCGACTTCGATGCCGATGGCACTGGGCAGCGGGTATTCTGTAAATACGATATTCCTTTTGTTTTCGAACAAACTCTGACCAATGTGGGCCCAACGACAGATATTATTATCTATAATGTATGTCATACCGCGTACCTCGATAGACCGAGTTCTGTACCAACATACAGACTCTGCGTGTCCTTTAAGAACTGCATGGTCATCGGCGTAGATGGTAAGGGACCCCAAACTTCTACGATACAAGTTTCCTGCGTACGCGGTAAAACCGAGATCTTCTTGATCAAACCAACATCAGTAGCCACATACAGCACGGTGACACCGCGGTGTAATTTAGTTGGCGTGACATCGAGAGCGATCAAGGTGAATCTCTCGAGTAAAGCGGTATGCAATGGCTCCAGAGTCGTGCTTTGAATCGCATCATCCATCAGCTGGTACCTCTGATTGTCTATAATCTGATGAGGAGCAACGTTCGCGTTGGAACCACATCTTTGACGATTGTGATGAGATGGCCTCCTTTCCCAGGCAGCGCCCGAATTCTCTTGGTGCTTGAAAGGTCCGTTGAAGCTCGCGGTGATCGCGGACATGTTGAACGCGCATATCGCCGACCCGGCAATTCCGTTGCTAAAAATACACGTCGAGTTTAGCGAGTTTCGGTCTTTCTCCCCTTCTTCGTCATTCAAGCAACGAAAAAAGCAAAGCAGAAGAAGAGTATGCCGAGAAACAAAAAAATACGCTGCGTCTGGCAACTATAAAACCGCCCTAAAACTTTCTATTCTTATGCAGATACGAGGTAGGGGATACAACGCGATAAAAACTGATCAGAAGTACGCAAAATCGAACAATTGAACTTATTAGGTCGTCTGAAAAGTTTCTTTCGTTTTATAAGGAAATAATAGATGAACAATATTCTCCGTTTTATATTATTTTATCGAATTACGTATGATCCATTTTCTTCTATCAAAATAAGGATCACAACGTTCGACAGATTAGGTTTCATGTTTGTATAAAGTTATATCGTTGTAAAAGACGTGTCTGTAAAAGAGAGACACTTTTCGGACAACCTAACACAAAAGTTGTCGTTACAATTTCACTTTATCGCAGGAGCGCAAAAGTTTATTACTACCGATATCAGTTGATTATCAATTGATAGCAATTTGAAAACGAAATATCCTGATTTTGAATCTGTTTTCGTTGGTGTACTAAAATTACTGGAAAAGCGGACCTTCCTCTTCATTGTAGAGCACCCTTTCGTGGGAGAAATTTCGGGAAACTGTACATACCAACTTCCTCGTTTCTTCGTGAGCGAGTACCGGCACAGACATGAGGAGAAATGTTAAGCGAACGTGAGATGATACGCGGAATGCGATTACGACGTAACACATCCAGAGACTCTGAGACTTACATGGGCGTGGTGAACGTCGCGTAAACGATGCCTTCTTCCGGATGATAGACCGCGCCCTGAATCTCGTCGTAGTAGAAAGGAAACTCGCCGGGGAGAGAGCAATTTAAGCGCGCCTTGCTGAACGTGGTCCAGACCTCTTTCATCATAATTTTACCCCCGCGATCGTTTTTACACACTCTCGCTATCCTCGAGTAGACTTTCTGAAAACAACGAAAACAGAGAGATCTTTGGATGTCGGATAGTGAGAGAGGAAGAGGAAACGAGATCAGTGAATCCATTGCACAGTGCAAAATAATACAAATTTTTCAAATAATTTACTGCAAATGGTCGAATTATCTTGTGTCGTAAAAACTAAATCTACAAAAAGAGTCGCTTTCTTT
This sequence comes from Bombus difficillimus, assembly GCA_014737525.1. NCBI lineage: Eukaryota > Metazoa > Arthropoda > Insecta > Hymenoptera > Apidae > Bombus > Bombus difficillimus. The sequence goes on from JACXIT010000205.1 coordinate 952,779, forward strand.
TTCTTTTTTTTTTTAATTTTAACCATAAAATATAGAGCTTTCCAGATCATTGTGCAACGATTCGGATGATCGATCGTTAAACCGCGTTACCTTGCCGCAATTGATGTACTCGACGGCTGATTCGCGAAACAAAAAGTACACGTGATCCTCCGTCTCGAAGCTGCCGACGAACTGCGGGTCGTTTAGCCATCTGAAAGCGGCCACGGACGTTGAAGATACTGAGGTTGCGAGAGATATCGTCGAGAATTGGGAAAACGACTCACCTGGAGTCGTACTGATGCGTTCGAAGATTTGGCGAGGCAAGCGTTCTGCATATGGCTGGATCCGCGCCGGAAAAATCGGTTGGCGCCCCGGTGAACAATCCACCTGTTGGACCTCTGGCTAATAACGCAGTTACGTTGGCACGCGGCGAGTAAGGGCACATTGCTACGCCCGACATCTCGCTGGTTACGCTGCTGATGTTCTCGATCTGTAAAATAATCGAATCGACCCTGTTCTTACGTACTGCAGGTGTGTGGAAAAGATACATGGTACTATCATTGCCAATAAGATCTCCAGCAAATATAATAGCAGCAAACTGAATGAATTGTTCCAACGTTCCGTAAACGTTTCTATTCCTGCCTCAATGTTTCTAGGTGCACGCTGAGGAATGTTCACGAAACGTCGGAAGACGAAAGTCTGAACGAAATATTGCAAGTAGAATATATCGATCTCCAAACAGCTTTTATAGTTGAAGATTTAGATTTCCTCTACGAAACAGGTGCAAGATTTAAATTTCCTTTGCAATTCTTGATACAGCTACGTATATCAATGGGTGTCGCGCGTTAATTTATAGCTGCGATATATCTAGACTACGGATGTTTATGCAAATTAATCTAAGAATCTAAGCGAACATTTGTGTCATTCGCTAAATTTTACATCTCGTATACATTGAAACGCTTCATATACGAATTCTATATGAACATAATATTGATTCTTCGCATTTTTCCATTTTCGAATTTTCCATAAATGCATCAACCTTCAGAATTTAGTTACGTATATCATTTTTACCTAATATGCTCATAATCTCCTGCACTTTCTCTACTTCGTATTGTTTCTTACCTCTCTCCACGTGCACCAAGGGCTGAACGCGTACGTGCCGCAAGTGAATAGGCTCTTTCCATTGGTGAGTAGAACCTTCACATAGTTGCGACAGTCTTCGACGCTTTGACCCTTGTTCTGGCAGGTGTTGCTCTTGTCTTCTGGCGCTGGCCAGGAGGCGTGTTCGAGCGGCGTCAACGAGGTTAACGTCAACCGGTACAGGTTATCTCTGGAATCGCAACGATTCGTTTTCGTTTGGCTCGGCGAGTCTAAAAGTCTCGGCTTAAAGTACGCGTGGGTCGCGACGCGTGTAAAAAGACGTGGCTCGCAAGCGGCGGCACGGTGAGAGCGTGCGGATCGCGCAATCACGCCGTAGAAAACTCGCAACGAAGCATAAACGGCGCCTACGTGGGCGCACGCCGCAACTATGCGCGACTACGCGCGCGACAGTCGCACCAAAAGCGATCGTTAGTCGAGCGAAGCGGCTCCGCGATCGGACTGAGTATCGAACACGGGCCGATTAACCCTTTGCGATCTTACGTCAAGTTAGGCTCGACATTGTATTTCAACCTCCTTTTACTTTCGGCGTATAAAAATATAAAACCAACTATTTAACGCAACAGTGAAGAGTTGTACGGTTCTAACATGTTCGCTACGTGCAGCGTGCATTCGAGCCGGTACATGCTTTTTGATTATGTATCGTATCGATTTGAATGTGACACGTGAACTGAGAGTTTCGAAATTATGGAAAAAGTATTTCGTAATAATTCATATGAAATATATAATGTGGCAAAATTGGATTCACAGCGCAATTTGTTAATATTCGTTAATTATTAAGATATTTCAGGCTCATCGAAATCGACGAATAATTTTGTTCTCTTCTAAATAATTATTCGACTGCGGATTTTTATACATCTATTATACAGTATGAAATAAAGTTTCCGATAAGACTCCGAAGACTAAGTCACCGAACTGATTTTGACGAGATTTTTACCATTTTAAGGAGCGTTTCTCGAGTAAGTGTCAGGCGTGTGAAACTTGACGAAAGGAAGCAAGGATCGAAAATAAGAATTAGAAATAATTTACGGATATCAGCAACGCAACAGCGACTAGCGACCTTCTTTTCCGCGGTCGTGTTTTGTTTAGAATCACTGCCACGATATAGCGACGCGATATAATCTCCCCACTGAGCAACGTCTTTCTCTTTTCAGCGTGCGGCATGTCAGAAGCTTCACGACTTCGTTGCGTGACAATCGGTGTTTCACGGACTACAGAATGTTTACAGAGCCAATAAATTCATAAAATCGTCAGCCATGTTATTAAAAATATTATATAAGACTCCGACCAAAGATCAGGTATATCAGCTGATTTATGATAAACTTAACGGAGTACGCGTCATAATTTTCAGCAAACGAAACAAATTACTACGTACATTCCACCTCTTTAGTTCTCACAGAAACATAAAATTGTACAAAAATCTGCAATCTGATAATTAGCCATAAAACCATTTTCTAGCTTCCATTTGTTACGCTATAAAAATACAAATTTGCATAAATATTCGCGGTCTACGATAATATGTAGACAAACAGGCCTCGAACGCTATAGCGTGTATCGGATGTAATCCTGTATCAGTTAGACGGGGGTTGAAAACCAGAGGCGATGGACGTCGCGGTCGAGACGCGCGCGATTTCGAGAAAGGACGCGAATGATCGACTCGAGAGTCGAGTATGAGCAGTGTAGTAGAACAAGAGTACGACGCACGGGCAATCCTATTGAGACAGATTGCTTCCTGTTCGTTAAACGAATAGGATGGATCGTTCGGAGACCTCGTTCTCGTCCGACGAAACTGTGTCCAACGACTCGCGTTTGTTACGCGTCTAGTGGAGTTCGATGTCCGTACGAGGAGAGCATAAAGTAGGAGCAGCAGTGCGTGACAGAAATTCAGAATGAATCCATTAATTATCAACCTGTTAACCAGGTCATCTCTTAATCAGAAAGTTCTATAATTAAGAAATTAAGAAATTAAAGCTTAATAAGAACAAATCAGATCCAATTACGTCTCAGTCTTTGCGAATGTAAATATAAAAAGTCGAGGATGACGTTTCGTCTCTGAAGTTAGTTCTCCGGACCGAACTTTTCTATGCTTGCAAAATTTCATAAATTCGTGGAAAATATAAAGGAATCTCTTTCGAAACACCGAAAGTCCTCTTCGAGGTTCAAGTTAAAGAGACATTGAGCTATAAAAAAATTCTAGAATCGCCACAAGGTTGATAAATCAATGAACTGTGTAGGAAAATAATAAATGGCTCGGGTAGAGCGAGATATACAAGACTGTAGGAAGAAAGATGAGAAATGCGTGTTTCGTTCTGGAAATACGATCATTTCTGATTTACGAGAAGATGATGCGAAGAAACGTTTCAATAACGGGTAAAGCTAGTCCTATCTTAGAAAGGAACCGCTGTTTTTAACAACGAGACAAGGGAAAAACACGTCTCTGCCATACCTGTCGCGATCTCTGTGCGACACGCTCTTGGTAATCTACTACTCAGTGACGTCACGGTTGTCGACCACGGGAATCGAACTGGAAGAATGCAAATCGTGGCGCCGTGTCGCGTGCACGCACCTAGATCGGAGCACACCCTTTCCCTCCTCTTGCTATTTCTACAACTCGGTCGCGTTTCCACGCTCGTGTTTTCTTCGATCGATCTTCGAAAGTCGCGATAAATTCGCGAGAAAGCGACTCGTCTTGGAATAGATTCTACCAAGACGATTTCACCGTGTTGGTTTCCACATGTTTCTTGGGTTTGGTTTAAATATGTCAGGGAACGACCTCGGATTTGCTGGATTTTTCTTTTCTTTTTTTCTTTTTTGTTTTCAGGAACGAGACAAGCGTACATGCACCGTTTCTTCGACTAGTTGGCCGCGCGCGTACGTGGGTCGCGGTTAATAACTAGCATTCTATTAATAGAAGGTAACACGAGGGCGTACGCTCCTTTCCACGCTCGATTCGATCGGTACTCGATCGCGAAAATCGATCACCGGCGTTCGCGCGTTCCTCGACGATTTCGAGCAGCCGGTCGGGTAGCTGGAATGCGGCTGCTATCCGAGCTATCTCGTTGTACCCTTAGGTGCAGACGAGCGATTTATTTATTTACTTTTTTTTCTTTTTTTCGTGCATCGTAGCAGCGATAGCGAATAGGGAGCAACGCATGTATATACAGAGAGAAAATACACGTCTGATAATCGTGTATATACACTGCCGATTATAAGTTTCACAACGTCAGCCGATATTTAGTACAAATTGTATGCTTTTCACTTTTTCTTATCTTCCAAGTATTTTATTATAAATCTGTTGCTTCGTTCGTGCCTTCTAATGTAAAACACCAAATGAAGTAAAATCTCTTACGGTTTCTCAATGGACGTAGCGAACATAAGCGTCTTGATATTGATGGTTGGAAATGTACATATAAATATATAGAATGTTCCAGGATTTCACAGTCAATTAGATATACGATTACATAATTGCCATTAAGGTAACATTATCGTAGATGATCTAATACTTTCACACGGAGCTGTTCGTATATCACTGTATGCTACCTATATCCTATCCATGAAATCATCGTCAAGCTTTCAGTCTCGTTAATTCCCATTCCAATGGCACTAAAGACTCTCGAGAATCGGTTGGAGTTCGGTGAAAAACGTATTTTTGTGAGTCGAGTGAAACACGAACAATTTGGCGAGCGGCCAAGACGCTATCCCGATCCTCGGAGGAGCTCGTCGACGAGACCGGTCGCTTCTTGGTCGTCGAGAAAAATAATCGGTTGACGGCTCGGCGGATAGCCAAATCGCATGTCGATCTCGAGATCGGTTTCGATTTTTCGCATTCGCGACACGTTCGCGAACGCGTTTCCGTGTTCGATCATGCGTTTACTCGAAGGATTAACGCTTTACTTTACAATTATATCGTTCGTTATATGGCATCCAGTTACAACATACGTACCGAGCGCCGACGACGACCTGCTGTCTAGCGACATCGAACAGAAGTTGAGAATACGTGGTGACTCCCTCTCGCTGGAACTGGCTAGCATCCGCCAGATCTGGAACGATAATTAAATCGCTGTAAGTGCAATTTCCCCGTTCCGCGTTCCCATGTCAGAATTCGAACGACTATCGAGTCACGATTTAGTAAAGTTTATCGAAGAAATCCAACTATTTAACGAACTATGCAATATAATGGGAAATAGCGTACTGCACTTTGTCTTATGGCGTCTCTGATAACCCTGCGATCCATACGATTTTAAACGTTAAGTGAAGAAGACTGTACACACAGAGGAAAATAGAAGAAGAATAAAGGACGCAACTCGAGTACGTAGAAAAAGTCGAGGTTCTCTTGGTTTCAACGAATTCCATCGATGTTGCTCTTCCGCTTCTTGTCCTGCGTGTGTCGCCATCGCAATCGCCATCGTTTCCACGTTCCGAGAACGAGAGGATGTAAGCGGAGTCGTTTTTCGCTTCCGGACAAACTAGTTTAGCGACGAGCTATAGCATCTTCTTCCTAGCCAGCAGATTTTCTAGTTTCTTTTTTTGCGTGCTCGATGCGGGCTCTAGATCGAAAGTATCGTTCCCCATATCGAGGAGCTTCGATCGATGAAAAATTGTTCAGGCGGGGAAACTTTTCTCGTGCCATCATCAACGCGTAGGTAAATGTTGGCGCGTTCGTTCGGCCTTTCTCGTCTCGATGCTCGAGAAGAGAACATCGCGTAAAGCGAATGCGTTTCATTCGCGATATCGTGAGTTTCTCTCGCTTTGCGTTCCTCTCTCCCTTCGTGTACATGTGCAGTTAAGTTAGTGGTTAAGTATATATGCAGGTTAAGATGAATATCGACATCATACGAACCCCTAGATATCGCAAAACATGTGTCTGAAACGTTTTTCCTTCTCGCTTATAATTTTCAAGATATTCACGTGTCTCTAGATAAAATGAACGAAAGTAATTTGCACACTTACCAGAGGATACTTTTATGTACATATTGCATATATATATAGGTTACATAGAACCTTTTGAAATTTTATTAGCACCCTAGTGAGATACGATTATCGTGAATATATTGACAAAATAAAGAATCAATCTATGTATGCAATCAAAATGTACACAACACAAATGTTGCAAGACATTCACTGCAAACATGCAGTCAGTAAAGAATTATCACCTTAAATATATAATAAATGGTGTCAAACATATATGTATATAAAATAGGTGGTGCCCTACTGTAATATTTTGCGGTTTATCGATAGAACGAATGATCGACTGTTTACGCACTTTTGCGACATCCCCGAAATATATAGCGCTTGCACTAAATGTCTTCAAACTTTGCTAGTATTAGGTTGTCCGAAAAGTGTCTTTCTTTTACAGACACGTCTTTCACAACGATGCATCTTTATACGAACATGAAACCTAATCTGTCGAACGTTGTGATCTTTATTTTGATAGAAAAAAAATGGATCGTACGTAATTCGACAAAATAATATAAAACGGAAAACGTTGTGCAACCATTACTTCCTTACAAAACGAAAGAAACATTTCGGATGACCTAATACAATCGGAATAGTCAGGTCTGGTTACAGCATCAACGAAATTTCAAAATGTTTCGCATAATCCCTACGAGTGTTCGAATATATTTTATGAGCTCTTATGATCTTTTATATATAATAGTTGCATCTTTGTCGCTTTCTCTTCTCTCTGTTTCTCGTTGCTCTTTCTTCTTGTCATCGTTTTATTGTTTTCCAGCCGGTTTTGCGGACGCGGCGAAACGATTCCGCAAAGGTAGCTCCGCGCGGTTCGTCGTACTTCTCGCGTTTCCACGTATTCGGGCACGCGTTTGCCTGTGTCGCGCGTGCCTCCTACGCACACAAGTACGACAACAGGGTCCGTGTAACCGCGTACGTGCGCTTATAAGTAGATACGTGTGGGACGAACGGGCCCCAGTTAGCATAACCTGATCTCGAAGGCCTCTCGGGTATCCTCCCTTCACTCTTCGCCTTTTCTTTTTCTTTCTCATTCCCTGCCACTTCCCTTTCCATGCGGACCCAAACCCTCTCCGCGCCACCTTCTTCCAAGCTTCTTTTACTCCCTAGGACGAGTTTCTTTCTTTTCCCTTGCATTTTCTTCCTTCCATCATGTCGTCCGCGTTCACCTATCGATCTACGGTCAGGAGAACACTGTTTGCCCGTGTTTGATGGACAAACAGGTTCATGTACACTATTATACAAAAGTATCTGTACACTTGCTTCTTTTTTACGCAATTTAATTTATTAGGTGATTTAATTTATGATGCATACGAAATATCTTTTTTCTGATAAACATATATATAATCATGAAGTTAGTGGTTATTAAAGACAAATCAATTTCAAACAGGCCGATCGTAATTCTCTCGAATGTAATAAATTAGATCTAAGTATATTAAATTTCGTATCTTGTTTATGAAAATGAAATGTACAGAAACTCGATAAAGGAATGCTGTTGAACATTGAGAAAATCCTCTAAATACATCATAATATCGATGTATTAAAGACATTAAAGTATTTCTGGTTTTAACAGTTGCCTTCTTATACACAACTTCGTCAACTTATCAGCGGCGATTCTTCTTTACACATTTTTTTTACCCAGTTCCCTTTTTAATTCTAACGTTATCATTACATATTAAAATTCTTCCGTGTTTAATCGCGAGAAGGCATTTAAATCCGAAAATCGGCAGAAACGTATTTACGTGTTTCGTGAAAAACGGAATAAAAGAGGCCGCGTTATCAACGGTACACGTAACCCATCGTCATCGTCGTTACAACGATCGTACGGTGACGCAACTCGACAAAGGCGCGACAAAAAGGTTTTCCACGCCGTAACGTAGGAGGATGTTCGAGGTCGTGAAATTACGCGTCCGCGACCTCGCATGAGAGAAAGGAAAAACGATGCAACGCGATGCTATGCGAGACAACAGACGTAATAAAGCGCTAAGGATCCGTAAAGATCCGTGAATCGATCGCAGAGGCGAGAGACAGAGAGGAATACTATAAGAGAAGAGGACGTGGATTCGAAACGGGTGTCGCCAGATCGACGCAGAAGCCGAAGCAGGAGCAGCGAGAATAGGCGCGCGTGGCGACGCGTGCCACGCTCGTCGCCTACGCGTCAGCGTGGTCGAGTCGAAACCGAGCGCGGACCTCGCAGACGAATCGCTCGAAATCGCGGCGAAACTTTCAACGACTCTCTCCCTGCCACCATCCCGATTTCTCTCTCTCTCCCTCTCTTGCCGATAGTACGATGAATAAATTGACGAAGGAGCTAGACACTTCGAAGCGGTCGAATCGCCACGCGACCGACGCGCCTTTACGCCCACGAGTTGACGATCGTCTTCTCTAACTCTTGCGCAAACTACTTTGCGGCTCTGAGCGATCCGTGGGATAGTTCGTGATAATTTTTCTATCGTCCGTCTGAGAGTAGAGATTCTCAAAATTACTCTGACGTGGATGCATAATTTAAGACTGTCGAGAGTGTAGGAGTATAAATAGTCTAAAATAAAGCTGCCATCTGTATAGAGTAAAAATTAAGCTTCTCGGAAGCTATATCGATCAACTTCTTCAATTTATTATCAATCGATCAATTTATCAATTTTTCGATTTTGTCAGATAAGTATGTGATTAATGTTCGATCGTCGATAATGTTATTTTCTTCTACGAGCTTATTTGTTACACTAAGATAGCGTAGATAACAGCAGATTCTAAGATAGTTTTCGTTACGATCGTCGCTTTATTTATGGAACTCTTCTGCTTATTTACAGAACTGATCAAAGTGGCTTCTGAACGGTCTCCTATCGTCTCGCAATTTGCGATACCTAAAACTTTACAAACTATGCGCGTATATCCATTTACAGAAAATTTGAGAGTGCAAAAATACACGTATTGCGAAAAGACATGAAACATCAAACATATATAATACGTTAGGTATTTAACGGATGAAGCAGATTTCTGCTCACATTCCGTTTCATTAATCGTTTCCACAAAAGTGTGAGTTTGCGTAAGCGTTCGTAGTCTACTAACAATATCAGTTTAATATTGTGCAAGAGGGTCCTAGCGGCAAGCGTTGTATCTCCCCGTGTACATTCCTCTTTTCTCGATAACGCATGTGAAAAAGTCGTTCGTCTGTATCGAGCCTTAAGAAACGTTCGTGATTTTTCTTGCGCTAATCGTCTATGATAAGAAAGAATCTCTCGTGGAAGCATAAGTTTACTCAACGTTCGCGTCGTACGTGCGAAAAGTCACGTGTACAGTCGTACCTCTTATCGCGTACTGGACTACAATCTTAAAAAAGAGTGCGATAATACGGTTCTTACCTTCGTAGGAGATACGCCGAAAGTCGTCGGTGGCGCGTAGGCTCGCGATCAGCGTGCCCAGAATCGCGAGTCGCACCGGCCACCGGTCCATCCCGATCGGGTTTTGTCCTCCTTTTCCCTCTCTCGAGCGTTCTCTCACCTGGAAGCAGAAACGTAGAAATGATCGATGAGCGGCGTCGTCGGGAAAGCTGTGTCCCTAAGGCGGCCGAGAAGCCTCGCGGACGCCATGGGACGCGCGTATACGGAGAGAAGGCGTCGCGGACGAAAGTCGGCAAACAGCGGACGACCGGGAGCGCGCGCAAGGTCGACGACCTCGCCTGCGTCTCCGTATCGACTACCTCTTTGCGTCCAGATCGCATTTATTCTCGTGATCAGCGAATGATCGATCGATCTGCAGCCTCAGATCGATACTCGACTTTCATTTGTCCGGCTTTTTATAACAGAAAAAACGATGCCCGTTTGGAACGTCAAGTTGAAGTTCCGTCACACGAGCGTCGAAACTGCGGACAATACTGTGACGAATAGTCTAGATTTTTATCAATTCTCACCTCGCTATGTCATTTATTTTATAGATTACTTTGTATGTTATACAATTTTCTTTCTTTCTTTACCAGCTTGAGTTTCTCTCGATCGTAAATAAATAAGCTACGACTACGATCACAGAACGTCGTTTCCTTCATTGCACGTAATTCTGAAAAACTTCTTTATATTTGTAGTTGTGACAGATATTTGCAAGCGGTGGGCGATCGAGCAATGCGCTATTACTGTGTGTTGGAGCGTTCGTCGTATGAGCGTTGATTTAAGGGAAAACAACATCGGATCACGTACGTGCAATCACGTTAACTACGTAACAGTCCGTCAAATTCGACATCGATCGCAACGTTTGTAACTTCTCATCTAACCAAGCTGTTATCGAACAACCGCAGATGCTTATTTGGATGTACCCCGCGTTTCCCGACAATGGCTACGACCCGACATCTCTTCTTTTGCACGCTCTTTGTCTTTGAACGTCCGTGTCACGGTGACAGCTCGCTTTCTCGTCTATGAATAGATAGCGGGATAAAGGAGGACGCGTCCCGAGACGTCGACGGACCCACGTGGTTACGATATGTGTATATACAGACTCTGTCTGCCTCGGAAGTGTGACGAGAAATAGAGAAAACATGCGGTATAAATATAAGAAAACAAAGTGCTGCGAAATTCTCTGCAGAGGTTTGCATGGAAATTCTTCCTGAAACTTTGCACGGATATATTTCCCAAAGATTTGCATGCATTTATTTCCCACAGATTCGTATGGAAATATTTCTCGAAGATTTCTACAGTCGGGTTCCCTGTAACGGGGGGGATTGCGCCACTGCCCCCGTGGAATTTAGAAATTGTTGGAAATGACTCGTTTTTGATATAAAAATGCGTCTTTGAATTCACTTGAAGCAGAGTTTCGCATTAACCCTTGTGCGATAATGAGTTTCATCATTGTGTTTCATAATATTAAAAAAAATACATATTTATTTAATTATAGTTCTTCGCGCTCTTGGATTCGTACAACCCGGAACGTATATTTCGCGTTACAGAAGGTCCTACTGTATATGGATAAAGTAGCGCAATGGACACAATGGATTGATGTTATCGAAATCTACGAAATTCGATCGCAACACGTGGAAATTCTTGAGGAAGCTTCGCCTGGAAAATCGCGTAAACAACGATTCAAATTAATAGCACGAACGATACGTGACATGACGTGTAGTTGGAAGAACAGAACCACGAAATTCCGGACTCTTCTTCCGAGTATCCCCTTCCTGCTGATCGACGATAAAATATTCCGGTCGACGTTGCGGTGGTCTCGGTAGGGTAAACTTTTTAAAAGTCCATGGTTGCTTGCGCGATACTAGGGTGGTACGAACGTCACGGTGGTCTCGAGAAACCCTAAACAGGATACGGTGCTTTCTTCGAATATAAATATCGCGGCAGGCAATTTTTGTTACTCGTTTCGTCGCTTCGCTATTTTATTGTTGTCGTCCCTTCGAGTCCTCTGTGTATTATGATCGATCGCTTAGAATTGGAGGTGGAAACAGAGAGGTGGATATATCGAGATATATTAGAGGAGAAACGGTGTACCGTGACATCGCCACGAATAAGGCCAACGAGGAGCACCAAAGTTACCGTATTTGTCCCGAACACGCGTATGCATGTACCTACATACATACGGGACGTCGAACGGTTTCGAGATCGAAGAAGGTAGCACTACGGAACAATATGGAATCTATTAAATATGGAATGCTTGTTGGGAACATACGAAGCTAAACATTAATTTTTCCGTATAAACCCAAGTTACGAGTTGCGGTATCAATGAAACTCGTTGCGATTGTTATTTAAATAATTAACTAGATTGTTGTTTAAATAGATCTATCTCATTTAATCATAAGGATTGACTCGTTAGTTGATTTTATTTTTCTGATTCTATTCGGTCTTATATTTTGTATATTTCGTGCAAATAAACGAGATTCAACTGTGCTCAATTCGTATCTACAAGACATCAAATTCGTCACATTTTCGATGTATATCGTTCCGTTTCCAGCTCTATATTTTTTATTTGCTCGCGTCAGATAACCGGTGTCGAATAAATAAACGTAAACTTTAATCATCGCGTAGAAGAGATACGTCGAGCGAAGACTTAACGTGTCGTCGCCTATCTCCGATCAACCAAGAACGAGCTCGGTTTATCAGAAAATGATGTCGAAGGGAGAAGATGAGAAAAAGGTTTTCCACCTTGTTTCTACGTTCTTTCATATTAGACGAGTTGCACGAATTAAAGAGATTTGATGACTTGAAATCGCGCAACTTGTCTATTATAGAAGAATCAACAAGATCGAACAACGTGGAAAAAAGTGATTTGACATGATTTAATCAAACGATAAAGATAAAGAAACTTGAACAAATATTTCAAGAAGGAAAGAAATATAAAGATAAAGAAGAATAGACATTGCGAGAAGCGAGAATAGATACATAGATCGACGTCCTTCTTGAGTTCCTGGTTCGTTTAGCGGAAGCGTACTTGATCGATCGATTATGCGCGCGTGACGAGAAAAAGACGCGCTATACTGTGCTGTCATGCCGTGTTGTCCTGTCTTTCTCAAACGTATGCTTAGGTATGTATGGCCGGAATGTCTGTGACGAGCACCGTTAGTCGGTGCAACCGGAGCTTTCGTATCGCACACGAGATGCTTCGTTTTTCTTCCGATTACCTTCGAGATAACGGCGGTCGAATGAAGGCGATAAACGAGCTCGAGTTTTTAAGAGATTAGAAGCTCATTTTCGATTCGTAGCTGTTGTTTACAGTGACTCCCTAAACCCTAAAGCCCTACCAAGCCGTTTTATTTTCCCTTCTAAATTTCTCGTTTTTCCTAATATATATACAATAATTCTGTGCTCAGTTATACTGCTCTCTTTGAATCATTCATTTTCCATCCAATTGCACTTTCCTATTCGATCAAAAGCAGCACCTATAACGTCGAGCATAGCTGAAGTCTTATTAAAATAAGTTAGATTGAGCCAATCAATTGTTTCGCTTTGAACCACTATACATACACAGCCTCGTCACGCTATCAGCAATTCGAACTAGAAGCGTAGTCTAAACTTATTGATATAGATAGCGAATAAATATAGCTATCTGTATGTAACGCAAACAAGCTTAGAGAATATTCCTGGAATAAAATCGCAATCTGTTTCGCAAGAATGACGGTATGGACCATGTTAAGTACCTCTGTCGTAATAAACATTGTCGCGATTGAGTCGCTTCGAAGATATGCTCATTAACTTCATAAATTGGAATAAAAGGCAGAAAAAAAAACAATTACAGACACTAGCTTTTAAAATTTACAGAAACATTAATATAGAGAAAATTTTTCAGAAACAAGATCTCTTTTTCCAGACGATGGATATTATGTAACGATGTGTCTGGATAATGTGAAATCGATAACTACATAAAAAGCGGAGTTGATCTGTTCGGCGTCTGAGAGGCTCGATTTAGCTCCAAAAATAACACGCAAAGTAAACGGTACTAAGCTACAAGTTGAGGCTACAATTTTTCAACGAGATACTTCAGAATTTTGTAAGAAAATTAACGTATTTCTATTTTACCGTAGCAATTCAAGATCGAACGATTACTACTATCGTACCTATTTCTCTCTTCGAACCATCCTCGAGAAATCGCAAAGAAGAGCAAAGACTAGAACGTGTACACGTCGCAGCACGTGGCGCATCAATCTCTGTTCGCCTCAATCCGTGATGCGTTTTACTCTACTGATTTTCCAGAGACTCTCCTTGCAGGGTGTGGCTCGTGCACAGTTTGTTCGTCTCTTTCTCTCGGTAGAACCGTCTTGTTTCCTAGTACCACGGATAGAAGCTTGCGGTGGCTAGCGCACTCGCGCGAGCGCGTTACTCGGACGCGATTTATCTCGAGCCGGTAGTAGAGTAGGTTGCTAGTCGAAGGAGCGAAGCGTACATAGCTGCGTGTGGACGCGCGCGCGACCGGCCTGCGAGAAATTTTATGGGAGCGGGTCGCCAAACATGGTAACACGGTCGCGACTTACCTCGACGGAGGCTGCCGCATCGTCGGTGCGCTCTCCTCCGAGATCGGCATCTCAGTGGCCACGGCCGAGACCGCGATCTCAATTTCCAATTTTAATTCCAATTTTGACCTTATAGCCGCGGGTTCCTTGGAAATCTCGTTTCGTTTCTATGGTTTTCTTACTTGCATGCTATTATTGTATTTATTGTAACTAGACTACGGATTCTTACGTATTTATAGAACATTTCAACACGCAGAAATGCACATAATATAAAAAATATTCCAAATACTTTTCATGATATTTAATGGGAGAAATAAATGTTTACGTAGGTTGCATTTCGTTAATTACGTTAATTAAGGTAGGAAACTGCATAAAAATCTGCAGTCTAAATCAGGGCTTCTTAAAACCATGGATCGTGATCGCATATGGGGTGAGAAGTGTGCAGAATTCACCGAGTTATTGATATCGACATACGTATAAAACAATTTCTAAAATGGCCTTAAACGCACCTATACGTAATATTCCGTACTGCATTACTATTGCAAAACGACATCTTCATCATTGACGATTGAAAAGTCTACATTTTTATGTATGTAACTGGGGCCCCGTAAAATTTTCCCGGGCAAAATGGGATTGCGAATGGTAAAGGTTTAAAAAGCGCTGCTTTAAATTATATTTGCATATGTACTGCTTATTAGGTCCAAGTATATTAAATTTCATACCATCTAGCAGTTTTATATCGCTAAAGTTCCATGTTATGAAAATGATGTGTAGAATCTTCGTTGAAGAAGAAAGGTATATACTAACGTTTTTCGTAGCCACTGTATTTCGTTTAATTTCACACACCTTGCCATTATCGTATCGCATCTGATTTTTAGGATTTTCTCCATTATCGTGATTCAACATTCAGTGTGGTGGCTCTCTGAGATTGAGTGGAAACAGGTGGTTCGACGATCGGTCGTTCGCTTAACACTGCAGATAACACGAGGGCGTGCTATCGACTCGACCTCTACACGGTTGCGGTTACCACCATCGCGTGTCGTGCGAAAGAACGTATACAGCTTCTCGTTGATACCGTACCGAGGCAATTGAATGCGATTTCTACCAAAAATACATAATTTTTCGAGCGAAATATAGCGAGACCTCGATTGATAATCGGCTTCGCTGGAACCGAGATAGCCCGGATAAATCGAGACATGATACATTACAAAATGTCGGCCGAAATTTATAATTCGCTATCTTGCGTTCGTTTTCTATTTTGGGAATTTATTATAAAAACAGAACACATAGTGGGGGTGACTTATACGATTAAAGAAACGATACTATAGGAAGATAACACGGCAAAAGAATAATAAGTCCATTTCTATTAGTTTTTTCACTATTCTTTCATTTGACAGCTAAAAGGAAGTATTTTAATACGAAACGGTTGGAGAAGGAAATTAGCCGATAGATTCAGAAATGTACGTACGTGTTTCGAAGATAGGAGATAAATTATTCACAATGTTTTCTGAGAAACGTTCAGGAAACTGTCATCAGTCTCGATATGGAATTGCTTTACAACGTATGGAATAATAAAAAATCGAGAAATGTGATTGTTCGCGTTTTTTATCGCTAGTTTTTGTATATAATAACTGTCTGTCTATTGTAGAATGGTTTAGTTTGACAAGTTTAATCTAGTCTGACAAGAGCTCAGCTAATCGACGTTACAGGAATAAAAAATGGAGCGCGATTTATGGAAACTTCATCTTATAATATCTCACGGCATTGCAACACAAACACAAGATATAAAACGAATAAAAACATATTGTGAACTGACCATCGCCTCCTCGGATCGATAAATGGAAAACGGCGTCAAACAGTCTGGCCAAGCGATAAATTTCCCTCGGATTGCGCACCTCGCTTTCAGAATAGTTTATCGAAACGTATTCTCTCTACAATTTCCACAGCATTCTACTGTCTCGATTGCTGTCTGCCGAGGAAATTTATCGAGCAGAGTTATCGAGTCAAGTCACGGCTTATCGGGAAATCATCGATAGAACGGTCAAGGGAGAACGATAAGGGTAAATTATGTGTAATGTCACGCAAAGGCAGATATCGGGCTCGTAGTACGTTGAAAACTTCGTGAAAGCTTCATCAACTCGACAGAAGAAAAGTTTTGTTGTTCATTCTGGTTGAAGAGTCGCGTAGCAGAGGAACTCGACAAAGAAGCCATTCACGGCAACCAACCACTCCTCTCTAACGATCTTTTGCCTTCTGTTGCTTCGTCTGTTCCGTCTCTTTCTCTCTCTATCATAGAGGGTGAGAAACTTTGAAAGAAATCGGTCGAGTTGGCGTCAAGGTGGTTCATTTGGACGACAGCTCTGTCACGCGATCACCTCACCTGTTTTTCGTCAAGATTTCTGTTAATGTCTCACTACAGATGCTTGTTTCGACTACGAAACGCTTAACTTAACTCAATCTTTCATTAACCGAAGCTTCTTTTACAGCTTTGGTGACTGACAAAACCGACGAAAAATTTGGAATAAGAGAATTAGAAAATAACTGATTCACTTTTTAAAAAAAGAGTCTATAGCTGTATGATAAATTGCGGATGGTATTTGTGGAAATTCATATTTTTATAAACGTAATTTATTCCATTCATTGGATATTATAACGAGTATATTTTGGATGTTTTAAAATATTTTCATGTTTCGGTTCAAGTTGTACAAGGATTACTACAATTTACAGATTTATATACAGATAGCCGTTACGAAATAACCGAAAGCAAAGCTTTCGAAGTAATTGAGTCTACTCACCATTTCGTCTTATTGGTACTTTTTCCAGAAAGTTTCTCGTTTACTTCTTTATCTTCAACGCTTTCTGCATTTCCAATATCAGGTACGAAAAAATACATACTTTCAATTTCAATTCAAACAAAAATTAGATATTAATTGCGTCATATACGATGACGTTTTATATTTAATATCTTTCTTAAATCTTTTTCGAGCTTCACTGTGTTATCTCTTTCAGACTGAAATTTTTTTTTTTAATCGCAGACCAAATATTCTGTAGCAATCAATAACAAAATATTCTCTGATATCTTTGCAAAAAGAATATAACGCATTCAAATCTAAGATTAACTTTACCAATAACTAGTTAATCCTTGCTGCATAAATGAATTAGGACACGAAATTAAAATAATAGCGATATTTCTAGTTACAACTAATACTATTCTAATCGCGACAAGCCACTTCTTCTCGCATTGGTCGATGAGTGTACGTAGATGAATGCGTATCAAACTACGTAACACTTCTATACGAAATATATGTAATTATATTACCAGGCAATTCTACCCAGCAAAACTTCCGACATAATTAACAAAACCAGAAATTTTCTCCGTTATCGAAAAAAAAAAAATGACTCGATGCTAAACAGGCTAGCCATAAATTCTTACATTTATCAAACTCAAATGAAAGCCAATCTTTGCTTAACAGAATTTCTTTCTGACGTTATGGTCAACGTGGACGTGTTAAATCAGCTTACGTACATACAATTAAACACCAGCAAGGTGACCATTGGCGCTGCCTTGCCGCAGGCGAGAAAGTGCGATTTCGAGCGTGCACGGAACGCGGACCTGAAGATTCGAATCGTAATTTAGAGCAGATACATGGTGAACCAATCTCACTTGATACTAAACAGCACGAGAAGAAACGAGACAAGACGGCAGACGACACGGAACCCAAGTGGATAGCTTTTACTCGCAGAGAAACGATTCGCAAGAGTACCGTGTGTGTGTTCGACCGGACGTCGAACGAACAAGCACGAGAGAGGTAGTGGGCCAGCTCCTTATACGGATCGTTGTTTCGGTCCGCGTGAGGAGAAGTTGCTCCGATCCGTTTGACCATCCAAAACGAGTGGGAACCCTGCCGCGAAAACGAAGATTCTCACCCGCACCTTCGCTTCGTTTCAAACGAAGAAACCTTTGCCCTTTTTCCATTCGTCAGCGAGTCTACGTGCTTCGAAACCTTTGGATAAACTCGATAATCTCGAGGGTTGAATGTATATTTTAAACTTTCAAGAGTATATTTACGGTGTAGTTGTATACCGTGAGCCTAAACTCACGTGCTACGCGTCAAGTCCGGGAGATACTATGGTTCGAGATAAGACGGAAATCGAGTATAATAAAACGTTTAATTCTCGAGGACCGGATGATAGTTTATTAGAACGTTATAAATACTTCGATCTTTTCGAGTTTCACGAAGTTGAAAAGATATTTAGCAAATCCTTATAATTCTTCTCCATAACCATTATTAACCGGTATATTGTTCTTCATTAACACATAGTTAGAAACGGTATTGGAGGACGTAAATTAATTGAAAATGAAGAATCGTTTGCCTTTTGACGTTGACTCTGATTGATCGCGAGTTAAAACCACCATTCTATACTAATTTTTAACTTCTATATACACCGGCTATAAATTTTACCAATGTAATCACGATAAACTACTATACGCCAATGGAATTTCAAAATAAAAACACGCATAATATACGAATAAAAGTTTTCTATGTTACGTTTTAAATACTTTCTTAGATTGTTGCGCATAGAATAACCTTCTATTAATTAATACTGTCTGTCTGGAGATTAAGCAAATTTACGTATACTCGACAAGTTTTCAAATTCGATTTTCTTCCAACGCGATCTTCTTATCTATGATTTTCATCTTACGTCGTGCGATAGAATCGTCTTCGTTTCGCTTGAATATACCATGAATTTAAATTGACACGTGCAACTATACACTTTGGATTAATCGTACGTTTATGTAATGATTTCTCCGAAGTGATCGAGATGTTTCCATTAGAAGAAACACAAGTCTTATTTACTGTCAGCGTTAACTTTCGTAAACAGGATTCGATAAACGGCAAGGAAAATTATTCCTCTACAATTATTTCGTCAAATTACCGAGAGAGCTAGTCGTTGGTAGGCGAGCCAGGACAAAACATTATCAGAAACAAGGACCCAACGCGTCGTACGTGACCGAAAGAAACGAAACGACACGACTCGCGTGCGTTTCATGGGCAATGCGTGACGAGAGATGCAACGAATCGTTAAAATGCCTCGTAAACTACCTCTCTGTTTCTTCGACCTCGAAAAAACCCATCGAATCGAGAAGCTGCGTTCGACGTGCGTTCCATGTACCACGATTCGTTCGAATCTATCGAACACGTGTTAACGTGGAATTTTTCCTCGATTTTCTTCTCGCAAGAAATCAGGTCGGCGTTCGATTTCTCTTATGCTGGAAATACATCTCGCATTCTTTAATTTTTTTAAACGCGTCTTTCGTCTCTAAACTTTTGTAAAGTTCCCGCAATATGTATTTTTATTTCTATACAAGCTTGTATTCTATCATGTATTTTTTCTACAGTAATGAATAAATGTAAATGAATAAAATAGGTGAAGAAATTTTCGCTACGATTACTATTATAATTCTACCCTTCTTCTTATTTGACGATCGCTTTCGTAACGAAAATTAAGAAACAACAAGCGGTTCGATAAATAAATAATTCATGCCGTGAGTGGACAGCGACGCTCTCTTGTGCGCGCCACACATATGAATTTCCTCGGGCTTTCGGACCCAACACAATTTTCCCTCTTTCTTCCTTCTTTTTCTCCTCTTTTCTTTCAATTTCGTCTCGTCTCATCGTATCGTGTTTATGTCCGGTACTTTGAAATCGCATAATCTGTTCTCGAGCTTTCGTCCGGCTTTCAACGGTACACCGTTCTTCGAATCATTTTCTATCATTAGGAAAGATTTTTAATTCGAGGGAACTATAAAATACTCGTTGTTACTGATACACGCGTGATTTCTCGTTTCTGTTGCATGCTTATTAAACCGAAAAATGTCGCAAAGTAGATAGAAAAACTTATCTGCGATCATTCATGCGTGCTTCCTAAAGTACGTAATAGGCAAGTCTAGGTTAATCTCGAATCATCGAAAAGTAATTATACCGGTGTACGTCATACTGATCGCAGAGAAAAACGCGAAACGAGTACTTAAGCAATCTTGCGTGCAACATACTCTTCGTTGCAGAGTGTACACACCGTACAATTTAAAACTATGGATTGACTAATACATAAAAAATATATGCAACAATCCCATTTCAAGAAATTGCCGATGAGCCTGAAAATTCGAAAAAAATTTGACCGACAAATCACATTGTTCATTTTTTTGAACCAATTAATTTTATTCTGGCACAATCCTCAATACCGATCAAAGCGATTGAGATATCAAATGAAAATAAGAACGAAATATCCTATAGAAGCTTTTTTATTCTATTTGCAAATTATTTGCAAAGATGTTTATATGGTTGTTCCATGGTAAGATGCAGTTATACCGCAGCGTATACTCTCTACGGTAAGAACGACATTGGAGAGGACGAGATCCGAATAGACGAGCCGTTAACCGGGACGATTAACGCGTGACAAATAATAATATATACTCGCGTCGCTCGTAAAGTGGTCAAGTTAAACCGTACAATTTATACGTATGCATATAC
This sequence comes from Bombus difficillimus, assembly GCA_014737525.1. NCBI lineage: Eukaryota > Metazoa > Arthropoda > Insecta > Hymenoptera > Apidae > Bombus > Bombus difficillimus. Next base: position 973,344 of record JACXIT010000205.1, read on the forward strand.
ACTTACACAGATTTCAAGGGGAGGTAACCAATCACGTATCCATGGATTCTACTGACATATCCTTCTCTTCTGTCCTCCACATGATAAGTCGTCCTGTGATTCGTTTCGAGCTCCAGATTATCGAGAAGTCTGATCTCGCGTTCGAAGATTTGGAAGCGAAACTTTTCATAAAAGATGCGCTCTTTCAATTCGCAATTTGTGATTTAAGCAACGAGCGCCAATGTTTTACGGCAAATAGGGAGAAAAGGGAAAAAGCAACGTGGGTTTCAATGTATATTAGGTTAGGTTGGAAACACAAACAATAACCACACATTACATAACACCCATGCGTCTCGACTGCCGCGAGAACACTGAGGTACCGTCGTTCGTCGTACAACCTCCCCACTACCGTGTGCCTCGTTCTTTCGAACCCCATACGCGTATAGTATACACGAGGTCCCCGGTGGAAAGACCACTTTGCAGTTTTCTTCGATTCTCCCTAGATGGCCGACAGACCAGCAGCGCTGCTTCCGAACTTCTCGACCGTCGATCTTTTTCTATCGTAGGAGACTCAGCTTCGGCCTTATCGCCCCTTTCTTTCTCATATTTCTCGGTTTTTCAGTTCTTTTATCTTCTTTCTCCTTGTTCCCATGTTTTTCCATTTCTTCTCCTTTCTTCTCTTTCGTCCACTTTGCTTTCCTTTCCCATATTTTTTCTAGAATTTCCTTTCGCTCCTTACCTTCCTTTTTCTTCACTTTTCTCCCTTTTTCTCTACTTTTACAGATATCGTACACTTTTTTTACTTCACTTTATCTCAAAATAACTGGACAGATCTTGCGAACTCTTCTTGTTTGGAACTCGCCTTGTTTGGAAACAAGCGTTCGTAAGAGAGAGATAGAAACGCATTTGTATACGCACCAGGGCGCCCATCTCGTCCTCGACAAAGGACGACCAGCCACCCTATTCGAAGGCCAAATCGTCCAAGGTCGATCATCCTTCCAACGAAGCGGCTCGGTCGAGTTTTCTCTTCTTCCTTCTCTCACCCTTTCCTCTTTCTCTCTCTTGCCTCGAGATCGGACGGTGGATTTGCTTGCTCGATCGGGACGACAGAGTGGAAAGAGGAAGGAATGAGACGATTACGCCGTTTACGATTCGAGTTTGTTTGCTACCTGCTGCCTACATGACATCGGACGTAAAACGGACGGATGAAAGAGGTCGGGAAGCGTTCGTTTGTAAGCAAAGGAAAGAAGAGATGGACAAGGGTCCGAAGAGAAACGAGGAAGGGAGTGGGAACGAGACATTAACCCTTTGTGGTCATATCGAAACAGAGATATGGCTACCATGTTGGATTTAATTTTTAATGGACGAATATCGGTAAGTCGACTCGAGGCTTGCGAGAAAATAAGTAAAATTTCGGAAATTTAATAAAATCTGGGGAAATTCATATTAATCTTTTACGTTAAACGTTTCTGTTTACATTAAACTGTTTCTACAAAAGTAAATATCACGAACAGTACTGCTTTACTCCCGGGATCAGTAAACTTCGAATTTGACTCTGACAGTTCGCAATTGATATAATTTTTCTGAACCTACGATTCACGTATTATAGGATTTTGTTGCTTAAGAAGTGCAATTTAGAAAGAACGACGATTAACAAGCCACTTAAATCGACAGGGAACAGCCACGCTGCCTCAGACTGCCTGACGGATAACCGTGCATACCAACGTGTACAAAGATGCATAGAATGCACCAGAACAAACGTAGTTTATATTTTTTCAACGTGATCGAAGGGCAGAGAAAGGAGAAACATCAGGGAAGGGGGAAAAGGAGAAGAAGATGGAAAAGAAGGTTCAAGGTCGTGAGGATGAAAGAAGCGCGTTTACCGTAGGAGTGGTCGTGTGGGGGGTCGATGCGTCGTGGCCTCGAGCGTATGTGTACGCGAGAACGGTTTCGGAACGGCCGCGTAATCCGAATCCGAATCCGAAACCAGTTTCTGCCCCGTGGGTCAACCAGACCCGTCCTCTTCTTCAACGTCGTCTCCCACCGCGTTCGACCCATGTTCGTCACTCCCCCGAATCGAGTCTCCCTCTTTCTATCATAACCAATACATCTCCTTTCTTCCGAATCGCCGTGACCACCTCGTATTTTTTCCATTCTGACGTTTTTCAACCATCATCGACCGATCACGATGATCCAATAATAGAAAAATCCTGATTGTTGTATCCATGCGATACCTACGAACCGTTCTTTCTCGTTCTTTAAAGACACGTGAATTAGTGAACAGTTGATGAACAGTGTTCGGAAACAAGATGTTCGTAGGCGTATTATGTTCATGTCCAGTCTACATAATACAAGCATATTTCGCTCAGTATGCGAATAAATGATAAATAGTCAAACATAAAGTGTTTGCATCAAATGAGCACGGTGCAGTTCTTGAAATATTTTTCTAGGTTTTGGGAATTTGTTACATGCAATATTCGTAAGAAAATTGTAGAATGAATATAAAATGTTTATGAACGTCTTACTAAATATTCGGTATCCGCTCGCGTTCTTTTCGCGAGCTATCGAGCTTCAATTGTTTCTGTTCGTGAACAGTACGCAAACAACCTGAGAGCTGCCTGAACAACTAGCGAACGACGGTTCAGGAAGATATTCAGGAAGTAGCTCAGGCCAATATGAACCCAGCGTAATGTTTGTTTCTCCCGTCGATTCTATTATGTCGATATTATGAGTTTTTCGACGAACGTTTCATTTCCGTAGATAACCTTATACCCTCTTATCCAACTCGGACGTCTCACAGAGAGACATACACATAAGTATTATAACGCGATCTTGTCAAAGACTCGGTTGCATCGTCTCACGATTCGAGGAACAAGTACAGTCAGCGTGTACTGTAACGATTATAAGTAATAAATTAAATCACTTCTTCGGTTTATCGATTTTTATTATTTATGCCAAGTCCATACTGGTCGGATTTGTTCACGAGCGGAAGCAATATTATATGCACGCTGCAACTTACGAACAGGATAGAAGGAAAACGAGCTTGTTGCGAACAAGCTCTCTAATTTATTGTATTTTAGGCAAAACGATTGTTAAGAAGCATACGTACTTTTGACATTGCGTAGTTTCAATATTTCACGCAAATGCTAACTTCGTCTCACAATATATACGATAGATTATTTCACGGTATAAAAATCGTGAATATTTTCATTTGAACGAATAAACAACGAATAAACAATGAGCGAAGAGTAAAGTCAACTGAGAAAGTCGTATTCTTAAGAATAATTTTCCCCGAAATAAGCAAGTGTCGAGTAACTTACGGATACGAGTGTACTTGATTCGCATTACGTCAATGTCGAGCTTGAATTCAGTTTAGCTCAGCATTGACAGATAGAATGGATTCGCTGATTCTTTTTTAACTGATTGTGAGCGATGTCTCTGGTCGATACCGTCTACCACGATACCGCGCATAGTCGTCGACAGTGGATGATGCGCGTAGAATCGCGGTCGATAAATACGTAATTCTTGATGACGCGGCGCGCACAGCCAACGAAAGGTAATGGTTTGAACGTTAACACGGATAGAGATTTGAAGGGGGAAAGAAAGGCTTCTATTGCGCGCCTCACAGTCGTGCTTTACTTTCCGTGATCCCAGGATTACGCGATTCTCTCTTTAACTCGCGTGGGTGATGCACTGATCGCTTTGTGCTCTTACGAACAATACGGAATAACCAGAGAACCAGAAGAAAGACTGTAAAAGCCGGAAAGCAAAGATGAGAGGACGAATCAGCGTATTTTGTGCCGCGATGGTCGCTACGGTGATGTTGTGCAGGTTAGTCGATCGATAGCCGGTTCAGCGGCTTATGGACGCAATTAGCGGTGGGACTATTACGATACATATTGGCGCTCGAATAATTCAATATCCGAGTACTTAGTCCATTAAAAGGTATCGAAATCGCGGGTTAGTATTAATTTTCAGTATCGATACCGATATCTGATGGAGCAACAGGTATATCAACCTACCTATCGATCCAACAGCAACCGAATATTTATCAAATACTTTACGAATACCGAAATAGATGATTTCATAAATTATAAACATCTGAAAGCTTCGAAAGTTTTATCTTTACTTTCGGAACTTCAACTTTTAAAACTTCAACTTTCATGCAATATTCTGTCGATATTTTCGTACGAGTATCAATCAAGCGTTTGGTGTAAACATCAATTTTTATCCATACCTACAACTGTTCACGAATGTCTTCGAACATTTATAGAAACTTTTTATGAAAATACATATATATAAGAGTATTTTTCTTACGCAAAATACTTTGAAATGTCATTAATATTAAAAAAAGTCGGACGCCAACTATCAGGATTATATTAGTGAAGTTGTACGTTTTTGGATAAAATACCTCATACGATATAGCGTCAAAATTCGCGAAGTTGTTTCGGTAAGTGTCAATGCGGCGTATTAGTCCCAACTCTGGTCGCAACGTACGTTTTTATTAAAGCCAACTTTCTCCGGCGTTTTCTTCGTGCGTGCGAGAAATTACGTGGTCACAGCGTGCATTATTTTGAAGTAACGCGCACTTCGATTGGTAGCAGGTCCAGTGGACAAGTATACGCGGGAACGGATTGGCTGAGGGGTCTCCACGAGAATATCGGGGCGCTGAATAGAAACATTCAGCACAATGTAATGCAACTGAATCAACGGATACAAGAAACCGTGCAAGCAAACTCGGCGCAGATTCATCGGGTAACGGAAAAACTGAACGAAGAATTAGGTACGGTGGAATTCCACTTAAATTAAGTAGTTGTTGGGACAAAAGTTTAGTTAATGTTCCATCAAATAAGCTTTTGCACATTTTGTTTTCTTTTTTTTTTTTTTTTTTTTTTTTTTTTAGTACATAATCAGTTATACAATGCACTACAAAGAGTATTGGCAAATGAAGCAACGGAACGCTTTTATTAATTTGCATTTTCATGGTATCAAATTTTTGTAGCGATATGAAAGTATTACTAAATGATACTAAATTTTCTATAGTTACATATAATTAAATGGTATGTAAATGCTACAGTAAGTAGAATTGTACTTATACTTTTTCATAATTCTCAAAGGATGTAAGAATACTTGCCACGAATGCATTCGGTACATAATTTAGTCTTTACAGCTATGAGTAATGTGATTTCCTGCGTAATAGGCATGAGTAATTCCCTGATGATGACTATTATGTCTACCTGAAAGTGAACTACTACGTGAACAAGCAATCAGATAGTGGGAGGAATCAGTAAACTTCTACTACGTACATCTATAAACCCTAGACACGCAAATTAATACCCCAATGGATTCAGATGGATGTAGTTCTACTGTACGCGATAAACGGATTACTCGACCTTTTTAAGTTCTTTCTTCGACTCAATGCTGGAAAATTACACCAATTATAGTTAAACGTTAACGTAAACGTTCCTTTCACTATCGACAAAGAGATCCGTTCTCTCTTCGCTTTTCAAGGCGATCGAATTTTTTATCTAATCGCAATATTTGCATCGCTCGTCTAATCGTTTCACTTTTTCAAATATCTTCCTAATTAAGTAAGCGATACATCTATGACACATAGTGAAAGCTTAGAGATTTATTTAACATTATAACCATCGATATTTTTCCAATGTTCAAAACTAAAATTACATATATTTATAGTTCCTAATCGAGTTAGCGAAAAACAGAAAAATATACGCAACTTAAATAATCGCTTAAATTAATTATCGTTTCTATGTCTTAATGTCAACGAGAATGAAATATGTTTTGTATAAAGTGATTGGTCTGTCGTTATGGATCCAGTTACGCTCTTCGTTGCATTATGTTCTTGTAGCACGTTGAATCTTAAAATTGCGATATCATGTTCTTTCCCCGTGCTCTTCAATCAGATAATGAAACTGTTCTAGCTCATGGTCCAGCTTCGGTGCACAAAATTGGAGGCAATAACGTGATTATATCTAACAACGATGGAATGAAGATCGTTCATTCTGGTCGCACCTCGGACGGAAAACCGTACGTTCGCGAGAGCACGGATAAAATCGTGGGCGACATTCTTCGACACGTGGAAAGAATTTACGACCCTACTATGAATACCTCAAAGGTGCTAGGCTACACGTTGGATTTGAAGGATCCCGACGCGAAGCCTATTCCGATAAGCGAATTCGCTTAATCGACAAACAATTGACGACCGATGGAAAGAAAAGATGATTTCTGCCGATCGACAGAGACACCTAATACGATATATGTAATTCTATATTTAATTCCAATACAATATATTTTACGGTAGAACATCGATTATGACGACAAGTCGTTTGGACAATCGAATAAATTTGTTTCCATTTGAAAGATCACATTTTTTGAATTATTCCATAAATATGAATATTAAACGGATCTTTCAAGACATTTTTTAATTGGATACATATAGGACAAATCGACAAGTGCACTTTTGTTAATTTTGGGATCACTTGGTGGTAAAGATAATTGGAAAGAGAACAGCTGATCAGGTTCAATGGTAACTCTTCTAAAAATAGGCGGTGAAATTTGATACGAAATACGATTTTTATTAATCCATATTCTAATAATCGAGGTTTTACAGTACTTGCAGTAATTCGAAATCGCCCGCAACTATGTATGTAAAAGTACGATATGAATAAATAAATGCATGAACAAGAAAGCCATGAGAAACTTCGTTGCACGATGAATTTTCGTCCATTCCGATTGCAATGTCGCCAATGTAGCCTATATCCAAATTTTTGTAGAGAGAGGAAAGCTGCTCGACACGAAAAGTGTGTTACTTGAATGGTAAATGTTCCGCGAATATGCGTGTCAAAGTGGCGCCGAGAGAAACGAGAGATCGCACGCGGGGTGCCTTAAATGGAAGTGCCCCTGGCTTGTCCTCGATCTCGCGTTCTTCTCGCCTTCTCTTTCAACGCGTTTCTCTATTCCCCTTTCCCTCTTTCCCGCCCTCTTTCGTCATTTCCCTACCTCTTTCTCTTCACCCCTGTCCTTTTCCCGCTATGCACAGAGAATTTATATTGTCCTTGATTTTATCACACCTAGAAAAGTCGAATCGGCGACACGATTTAGATTTACGATTCGATCAACTACTTCATAAATTTTCTAACTATATAAGACAATCGCGATCGCAGACAATTAGCTCGTATTATTTCAAATACGATTTAGAATCCTATCAGGTATAATGATACGATTAGTAATTGTGTTTGAAATAATACTGAGTGTCCAAGTTTCATCGCGCACAAATTTATTAATTTTGTATAAAAAAAAAATTAGAATAAATTTTCCTTTTGATGTGCGCTTGCAAAACATTCAACCGTTTGATCGTCGCACAAAACAAACGTCAAAAGGAACTTTGAGAGAACCGACGCGAAAAGCTAAACCTGAAAGTAAGAGATATATTACAATAGATATTAAACTAAAGAACAATTACATTGTGAGACGATATTCGTTGTTGTAAAAGTGGAAAGTGGTTGATACTGGACAAAAGTATTAAGAAAAAGAAAAATACGCCTTATAAATAATTATACTATTTATCCACAACACACATTACATCTATTTACTTACATATTACCGTTAATCATGCATGTATGCAATAAATTATTACAAATTTCAAAAACCTGTACATAGATACTTATAGTTATAAGGTATACTTATGCAAATACCTAAATACAATATTATTAAATAACAGGGGTATTTTATGAAACGATTAAACTGTGATTTAAAGTTGTAAGTCTTATCTAGAAAAATTTAAAGACATATTTATGAGGATTCTATATAAAAATCTAAATATTGTAACAAGGGGGAATGTGAAATTGTAATAGGACGTTGTATGGTGTGTAAGTGTTCATCAATTGACTTCACCATTAACTCAAACTCTAAGAATATTGGTACAATTCTATGAGATATATGTAATTAGTTACCAATACAGGAGATTCAAACATTATTCCTTCATATTTGGCTCATCTTTTTCTAATCATTTTCTTCAGTCCATATCTTTTGAGTCGTTCGTTCATATATATTGAAGATGTTATTAGAATCTCTTGTGTATAATTTATACTTCCTACATACATACTTATTTATTGGATTAGTACTTAAAAGAAAAAAGAAAGAAAGACAGTTGAGCGTAAGACGACATTATAGGCACAATGTTATCAAGAATAGAATCTAAATATTGAAGCTTGAATTTAAATTTTAGTTTGATCTTAAATTGAATTAAACTAATAAGATGAGAATTACAATCGCATGATCTACTTTCTAACAGTCAATTTTTATTTGATGAAAATCTTAATTTCATTAATCATACTAATCAAGAACCAATTCACATTTACTATTTAAAATAACGACTATAATGATGAACATTCAGATTATTAATTCTAAAAAGACGAACTGGACATTCTTTCTTACCTATATCTTTCAAATAGATTAGTCAAATTCAATTAGTCAATCAATTATCAAGTCGATAATAAGTGAAACAAATTCTCAAACTGCGTTACCCAAGTATTTCATTGTGATATATTTTTTACTTCCTTTTAAATACAATATGAAATTATTTAAAAACGATACCATCCGATTTGAAAAATATTTATTATTAACAAACATATTTAGCAATGTTTTCAATCACAAACGCTTTGGTAATAAAGGGTGCTGAAGAAGGAATGATTCTAAATAGCCAGAAGAGTTATCAAATCCACCTCAATGTAACCGAATAACCGTGAGTGGAATATCCATTCTATTTCGCAACTCTAATTTATTACATGGAACTATAAGATATAAAAGAAAATTCTCAAAGCAAATCGCGACGAGTGCTTTATCATTTTTACAATATTAATTAACTTACCATTGATTAAAAAAAGGGACAAGAAAAGAAAAAGATAAATTCCCGTGTGAATTATTTGCACAACGCTAGTAACTATTAATCTATGCACTCATAATTACACGTTCGCAACACTAATAACGGTCCAGTGTAGCCATATAAGAGGCTACTAGTGAAACTGCATCTGATGATCCAGGAGCAGCAACGTGCTTCCACAGTCAAATGGGAGAAGGACGGGCATGATATAGGCGCAACACTACTTTGAAAGACGCGATCATTCATCAACGCAACTTTAACTAGGCAACTAATTAAAATGAACGCGACGAAAACAAAAATAAAATTAATATCTATAATATGAAGAAAAAGCTGATTGAAATATCGTACTACTACAAACTTCAATACTGTAAGTCAATGATAAAATTCTATATCCTACTTTAAAGGGAACAAGAAACTTGAAATGTGTACTAAGAAAGAAATTCTGACAATTTATAATTAAAATTGCTAAAGACAATCCCAATTGTCATATTTCGCAACACTACAATTAACACGAATATCATTTCTTCCGACTCTAATTCAAATCGTAATGAAATTCTCGCAACACTAATAAAAAAAATCGCAATTTGTCCAATGCAATAGAAGGCCGACGTATTCCAGTGCAATCATTTAGGAGGTTGCTGATTGTTCGACCGTTTCGCGGAGAGACGCGATCGCGTCAACGAGAGGCGTAAATTCCCGTTACGATTAAACGATCGACGCCACGAATTCAGTCGATCCCCTATTTCGGTTAAGAGAATAGAAGTGGTTGATTAGTATTAACACTTGGTTAACAATTGAAATAACACTTTATTTCTAACAACTTCGAACATGGTGAATCTGCGAATGTATCGCGTGTATCGTTGCGAAAATACAAAGATTTGATCGCAAGTTAAGATGTGTTCAGCGAGAACTGTCGCTAGCAAATAAGTTTTGGAGGAAAAACTAGTGATGGGTGTGTCCAGCGCACAAGGTAAGCGGATTCGTTGATTGTGATTTTCGTAAAGGAAGTGAAGGTCACGGCCATCGCTTTTGATTGGATAAAAACTGAATATTGAAGGTCACTAGCAGATAAAAACGGCCCCCGAGTGCTATATATGGTAGTAAATACTTGGTTCATTAAATAATTTACATGGCTGAATAATAATTCGAAGAAATCTCGCGAGTTGCAAGTTAAAGAATTTAAAAGTCATGATCGTAAAAATGTTTATGACGGTTCCTTAAGATTATTCTTTGTTTCACGTAAGGTTACACAACGTAACACTGATGAACGATCTCATTTGTACAGCTCTTGTAGCTGTATCGAGTGATCCAGTAACAGTCTGCGACAAATGCAGATTTTGGGCATTTTATAAACGCAACTCTACTTGACAAAACGCGAGCATTCATTATCGCAACGCTAAAAGGAAAATTAATTAGAAATCACGATGGGATGATATCGCAACGCTAATTTTTAAAGTGAATTCAATGAAAATTAGTATTTACTATATGAAAAATCTACTTCAAGTATTCTGACATTGCAACTTGCAATACTATAAAATTAATTAAAAACTAACATTTTTATAATTGAATTTTAAACAATAGAAAATAGGATAAATTTTGATACGTACAATTTTCTAAGAAGTTTTAAAAAAACATAATAAAAATTGCAAAAGACAATCGCGATATCATAATTGGCAACTCTAAAGCAAACACGACTATCATTTTGTCGCAAATCTAATTCAAACCGTAATCATTCTCTCGCGACACTAATAAAAAGCCGCGATATTATTTCGTAACTCTGATTCAACCCGTAATTAATCTCTCGCGACACTAATAAGAAAAACCGCGATTTGCCCAATGTGATGATGCACCGATATGTATGTAGCGACACATGAGCTAGAGGACAATTTGAATCATGTTGTTTTGCCTCGGAGTATCAACATCGTTAGGACATACATAATGTAATAATAAATAAACTCCGGGCAAAACAATGCCGCCGCTAAGTGCAACCGTCAAATAAAGTCGAATTTAAATTTTCCGGTACTCCCCCGACCAATATAAATAAACGAACGCGACCGTAAGGTGACCAGTTTTTCAATCTCAGTCTCGAGCGATTTTATTAGTGATCAATACACAGTCTTTAGCGAATACGTTAGTACCGAGCGTCTTAACGACATTCTCTGTATTTATTAATTATTTTTAAAATATATTTGACGGTTTCAACATCGAGTAATCTCGTCATTTAAACCACTCGATTAATCATCCTCTACATGTACATCGGCCAAAAAATGAGCTATTACTACTACTACTACAAATACTAAAAGCGAGCATAGTGACAAAGTAGTAACGAGAATGACTTTCCATGCTATGGATGACCCAGAGGATGGAGAGCCATTGGTAGTTGCCCTCTTGAACGGCAGTTTGCCGGGCCTCTTCGGCTCATAGCCTCTTCTTTCTTCGGGCGCAATGCCCGCTGAAACTTAAATCTAAGCTCGAGTCTTTCTAATCGCAAAATAAAGAATAACTTATAAAGGTAAAATAAAAAGATAAATCGCGGATGCTATTCCCAGTGCACATGGACGACCAACGATCATAGCGACCGCTGTCCGTTCGCATATGCGTGCTCGAGCAATGAACGTTCGTTTCGGAACCTACTCGTACTCGCGACCACGACCGCGATATTCGAAAAATCGATAGGCAAAGCTCAAGACAAATGGTATGCTCCATTCGTGATGCCAGCTTCGCCGTCAATTTTTCAAATCAAATATCCTGAAACAGGTTGGACACGCGAAAAAGCGCCTACCCGACGAGAGACTGTGCCAACCTGCCCGGCCCTACCTACTTATAGTTAACATTCATACCAGAAAATATGCTACCTATCCTACCCGGAAACCTATATTTAAAATTAAAAAAATGGCAAAACAAGCACACCAACACATTTACTCCACGGTTCTCACACATAACCCGGGCGCAAAGGCCTACACTAGAGAGACGTCCCGGGACGTCTCCGACACCCGAGTTTAACATACAACTTTCACACTCTAAAGTACGTACCATTTTCCTGAAATCGACTGACGATAGCTAGGGACCATTGCCTGAAGTATGGTAAAGATATGCATATTTTGATTTTAATTAAGTATATGAGAATTTTAGATTTAATTAAAAATTCATCAACATGCTGTATAAAGTATAATCATAATATATCTAAATAAATAATATTATTAGGATATACGATACGTATTTCAATATTATTATAGGTAATATAATAGTTGATATTAATAATATCGTACAATACTATTTATAATCTCTTATACATATTTAATAGCATTGTTATTGTAAATTGAAATTTATAAGTATGTATCTACTTTAAAGTTATAATGAATAGCAAAAACGACGCAGTTCCACAGCCTAACTACACACACACACACAATGTGGAAAATACGTCGCGCACGATACACTAACTCAACGTCAGTCGCTGAAAAATTATTAAACTTATAAACTAGTCATCATGCCCATTGCCTTTGTCCCACCCAAGTAGCACCTGGGCACGTGAGTGAGATCCTGGCAATGAACATGGGAGGGGTTAAATCTGAAAATCCTATGCTAAAAATATTATTAGCATATCTATTAAATTTTGTATCTGACGGGCTAATATACTTTCATTTTGTAATCTCATTTTATTTCAAATTTTAATGGCTCTATTTATGCATATTTTAATTTACTAATTTAATAAATTACTAAAAAGCTACGCTTCAATGAGAAGAAAAAAATAAACAATATATTTATAAAAAACAAACCAGATTAAGATTCAATAAATACAAACAGTAATAAATTCAATGTATAATAATAAACATGGTCTCAATGGACTATTAATAGAAATAACCTCAGGCGATTCCTTCATTAAAACATATCTTTGGAAACAAAGAAGCGTTCAAAACTTGCTTTGATTCTGAAATCTGCCTGTCGCGAAGTGTCTTCTTGCACGTGAAATTTAATACATCCTTGGACGAATAAAGTTACTCCTTAATATCTTTATATTGCACATTTCTAATTTTACTAAAATCATACTGTATATGGAACTCAAACAATAAAGTAGTTCCATACTATCATAAAACAGAGATAAAATTAAATTAAATATACAGTAAGTATCGTGATTAATAATAATAATAATAATGCATTCAATCATTATTGCAATTTCTCATAATAAAAAGTCTGATGGTGTCAGACTTCTTCACTACAATTCATTCTGATATTCGCTACTTATTTCAATATTCATACATTATTTATCCATTACACTCATATGCATATGCATATTTGATATTTACATTGTATATGTATATTCTAATTTTACAAGCAAATATGTATAATAAATGCAAGTTGTCATTTTCACTCATATATACATAATCGAGTTATCAGGATTAATACTACACTTATGTCAATGATTAATGCATCATTACTAATATTCAAAAACGCGATATGCAAGAAGACCTATCCTGAGTTAATAAATAAAACACAGAAAGGAAAATGTTACTACTCGCGAGTATAATAAATACCCGCGGTCACTGTGCTCGTTAAAAAATCTACGTAATGCAACTAGTCACCCGTGTCGATTCGGACCTTTCATCCTACGACATGATTAAGTGACCAGAGGAAAAAATGCATGCAACTCACGATTAGATGCGAAGAACGTTGTCGTCGATATTGTTGCAATCCCAACCCTAATTGAGAAGTCACCATGAAACCGTCGTCAGATAGGAATTGTGAAATCCCATGGAAGAAGCGAAGGCTGGACGAAACCTGTAACAAAGCAGAGAATATTACAATTACTTTTCAAAGACAGCGTTTCTGATTTGAAAAGTTTTAAGTAAGTTAAGTTAAGTTCTATTAAATAAGATTTAATGACAATATTCAATTCAAGAATGAAAAGTTTAGACTTGTCAAATTTCCAAATCATATTTTTAAATTTATAATAGAGAAATAAAATTAAATGAAACACAATACAAGGTTACTTACATTCTTGGCTTTTGAAGTACCACACATTCTTTCCAGGCAACAGGAAGAAGAGGAAGGAGTGAAAAACCTTTAACAAGATATGGATTATTATAATTTGTTTTGAAAAAAACAATGTTTATTGTCCAAAACATTTAAAATAATAAAATATAAAACTCGATGAAAGCTAGGAATTCTAATATAAAATTTAAAATCAATTCTTATATTTTAACTAATATTAGTTAATGTAATATTACAATGAAATAATTATTTAATAATAAAATATGTAAAAATCCTTACATGCTTAGTTTTGAAGCACCACTACATCCTTCCCAAAGAACTGGAAAAAGTGAAAATTGAAAAACCTAAAACAGAACATGTGAAATATTACAATTTTTTCTTGAAAATTAAATATTTTTTGCTCACAAAGTTTGGGATAGTGAAAAATAAGAGTCTACTTAAAGTTGAAATTTTAATAATAACAGGAATTCAAATTCTGTAATAAAGTGTAATTACTATAAAAATTGGAAATAAAATAAAAATTTAAAATTCAGTAATTGAGAACCTAATGATTTTTGAACGGTTTAAATAAAATACAAATATTAAAATAGAGTACCATATAAAGAAATACTTACATTCTTGAGCTCTAGGAGAAACTTTATCCTGTTAAAAAAAAAAGATGTACAATAAAGAAGAAAAATAAAAGACTATCGGCGCGTTCGTTTAAATAACAATCGGCGAACACACTGACACTAATTTCGCGCCTGAGTATTATCGTTAAATTTAATGAGAGCCATTATGCTGTAAAAATATTGAAAATTATACATATAACGCATCAAACATTGACTCTACCGACTGCATCGCGCGCTGTCACAAAAATTCTCTAGAAAAGAACTTTATTAAGGTATAGAGGTAAGAGAAAGAAATAAAATACACATGTACTGTTCTGCATATTTCTCTCCTTTCTTCTATCGAGTGTTTGTTCATGAAAATACTGCTTTTCAAAAATTAAAAAATTTTTGAGCATTTCAAAGTATTTCCTACTACACTGTTAAATATTTATAAATATTTCACGACTGATTTATAAAAATTGCCCGTCAAACTGAATGTCCGCCATTACTGTTTGAAATACATATATACACTTATTCGACATACTTCGTACGTGACTTCGTAATAACGAAACATGGCGCACTTTTCTCGACCGTTAAACAAAGCTGTGCAATACGAAAAATATTCGATGCGCAGAACGCGTTCAAATCTGTCTACGCTAATATTCTTTCTAGAATGTATAAAAATTGTTTAAAAAAAACAAAATGGCAATCTTATCACTGAGAATCCACGAAAATTTAGTAAAACGTAAAAATTATTTCAATTTCTTATTCAAATGAAACAAAATCTACGAACTCTACGTCGAATAAATGTTAAACATTATGCTCAATTTTTTTGAAATTGAAAAATAATTTGACGTATTCGAAATAAAAGCAGTTTTTTAAATCTAGCTTATTTTCATTTTTGTTTTCTTAATAAACTGTAAACTCATTTAAGATTGTGTTATATTACGTACTAATTACGTTAAATCGCGAAATTTTTGTAGAAGACGAAATCAATTGAATACTTAATACATATTATTAATTGTACAATAAAAAATGAATACAATTGAATACACAAACGTATAAATAAGTTCGCTTGCAATGGAATAAATCAAATTTTACCATATTTCCATGAAAAGTTATCGGATTCATTACTAATCACCGTGGCGTCCTTTTGACTGTCATCTTGTCCTTTCGATTTTCGTGACATTCCTCTAATACTTCGAAGTTCCTCTCGTAATCAAGCAATAATCTGTACAAAAAAAGGACGAAATGTTAAAATAAACGTATGAAAAGAACAAATTGTACAAAAATGAAACAATGGTCAATGTTAAAATGCATCTTGAAAGCTCATTATACAAGCTACCGGCAAATGTGACGACCAAAAAAGCGATGAAAAGAAAAAAGATTATTAAATAATAATTTATAATAAATTGTTGAGTAAAAACGTACATTAATTGAAGGAAGTTAGCAGTAAAATGAGTGTGAGCAATGTTCGACTGTGTTCGCAGGCAGACGCGTCGGCGGTGTAACTCGTCAACGAGAGTCGTAAATTCTCGTCTCGATTAGTATCGACGACACGAATTAGTCGAATTCCCTATCTTATCTAAGATAATAGAGATATTTAGATAGAATCTGACACAGGGTTCTAAAGTTTAAATATAACTATATATTTCATAACTGAATGCAAGTAAGTATCGGCGATACCTGTGGAAAAGATGAGAACCTGAGATAGGCGTACTTAGAACGTGGGACAAGCGGAGTCGGCAGTTGCAATTTTCGATAAGGAAATAAGGACAGCGGTCATCCCTGCTAATTGGTAAAAAAAAACTGATAGAGAAGATAAGAACTGATCGCCCCCAAACTGACAGTTACTCGCAGGTACGGAACGCACGCTTATTTAGCCGTTACCATTAATATTCTCAAGGAGCGGTTCGACTTAAAAAATGCATCGTAAAACTAAGGGACTTGACAGCAAAAACTAATGGCTGACAGATGAAATTAGTGAAAATAAAGAATAATTTTCGACACGGCAGTAACGACTAATTGGAGATTATTGGTAGTCTGAGTGAATATGTTAAGGAAGGCATAAGCAGAGAAATTAAAGTAAAAAAATGTGTATGGCAGCTTTAGAATACCAGAAACTGTTATCGTCGAAAGGTTATTGCGGATGAAAAAATGGACGAGTGTGTAATGAGTGGGTCGCGTTACGGCACAAGCAATGAAAGAATGATTAGAAAAGCAATACGTTACAGAGAAATCGATATCTGTCGCCAAGTAACACTAAACACGTCTGATTTCTCTGATCGGCGATGCGAGAACGACCCCGCGCCCCGGTTTACCTAGCGAATTTGGGCTGACACAGAATGGGGGAACAGCAGACACGCTGCTAAGTCAAGCGTGCACATATAGGATGACGTTTGTCCGATTCTTGATAAAACTTGACCTCAAGAATATGTTTATGTCCCAAACAAAAACGCACTACGTTAGAGTGGATGGTAAGAAAGGAACGTAGGATGTAAATACGTGTAAGCTAATATAATTTCGACGTAGATGTATTAATTTAAAACCTGCAAAAATACCTACGCTTAGAAATTTAATATATGTACGTATATATAATATATAATAATATATATAATATATAATCTTATTTAATTATATAAAATTTTGAACGAAATAAAGGTGATAAATTGATATGAATAAATAAAATTAATGCATAGATAGAAAGCATATGGATGATAATTTTTAATTCGACGTCAAATAATATTTTTGGCCGGAAAATTGTAATTATTGTTATAGATGGAAAACGATGTCACCATATATAATCTTCAAAGTTAATCAACGATACGTACACAGGAAACCACAAATTATACTAAAATAAGACAATATCTAAACTCAAATTGTTTTGTCAAGGTTCCAATACAATTTTGACAGTCAAATAAGAAATCAACGTAACACGAACGAAACGAGTTTGAGAAATTGCTTAATTTCGATATAACACTGTCCGATGAACTATTAAATAAACGTGTATTCGTTAAACATACCTGATAATAGTCTATAAAAGGCAAAGAATTATTACGAAGTTGAAATCACGCATTTCGAACGGAATAACACGTATAAACGCCATGCTTGCCGGTGCTGAACTAATGTTTCGTCCCGCCAAAACCTCGTCTAGCTGACTCCTGATTGGTCGAGGAGGCACGGTTTCTTTTCAATTAAAATCGGCGCGAGAAATTAAAATATCGGACACTGTGAACATTTCGCTAATTATGACAGTGACTATAAATATGACTATTGAGTCAAATATCTTTTGTGCAAAAGTTCTTGCATATTATTGTAAGGTAGGTTGATATAACGTAAAATAAATTAAAAATTGAACTACTTTAAATTTTAGACTTACACCATTTTCATAATCATCAATGTAATTAAATTAAAATATTATTAATCCAAATAGATATAAGGAATTTTGAATGTTTTGCTTTTAACTTTATAACAACATTAGGCGGTATGAAAAAAAAGAGGAAAGGAAGGCAGGAGGAAAAAAGAAATGTATACGGTCTAATATCTATGATCGAAGTTGATTGATAAAAATCACATCAGGACAGCGTAGCGCCTCGGATTCTACAAACGAGAGACTCAAGTGTATAGCGGGTTGCATGCCTAGGCAATATGCACGTGTATATAAGAGAGCGTTTACTATTCGTTTTGGCTGTTTCATTCGATCTCTACCACGGTACTGTCTGACGTTCTAGCAAACAATTCATTTTCGTCAATGTAGTTAGTAATATAAGAAGAAGCTAAGAGATGGAAATTCGAAAGAAGTTAATGCAATCAACGTTTCTTTTTTACGTTTCCTGCGCATTGTTACTTGCGCGATCTTCCAGCTATGGCAAAAACACAACAGGTAAGTTACTTTGTATTTTTTTCGCGTAAAGACACTGTTTCCTTTGGTGATAGTTTTTCAACCTGTTATTCTTATAATAATTTCTTCAATTAGCGATGCTCTAAATTTTTCTGTCTCGCATCGTTTCAGGTTTCATCTCACGATAATAAATTATATTCTATTTATTTATATTATATTTGCGAGAACCATACTCGGCCAAATTAAAGTTAATTTGACTTTATCAGTTTCAAATTTCGAGATTGTAACTTTTTCTAGTTAAACGGTGATCCGGTTAAAAAATGTATACGGATACAGACGGGTTTCTACGAAAGAACCGTGTGTATGTCCCAGCTCATGCTAATTGGCGAACGAGAAAGCTCATAGCATAAATGCTTAACACAGATTCGCGTGCTAGAGAGAACATTTTTTGTTTAGTTCATAAACGAAAGCACTGATTGCAAATAGATTTGTCTGTTCTGGACATCCTCCGATTGCTATCGTTGATCGTTTGTTCTGTCATTGATAGATTTTGCAGGGCATATCCATCACCAAAGAGCCTCTTCAACTGGAATGGTACGTAAAACCTAACGATAACTAGACTGCGGACGTTTATGCATTTTTTCATACGTTTTCACAAACATAAGTAAAGAAATGAATTCTAAAAAGAGATTTTATACATCCTCTAAATGTTATAATGAATACTTTGTAAATCTTCTATATTTTTCCATATTATGCGTAGTTTGTACATTTTCGCTATTTATATTTCTTACAAATACATAAATATCCGCAGTGTAGTCATAAGATAAATGTAAAACGTGATAGCTTAAGAAGAAGAGAATTTGCATTTACATAGGTACCGACGTCTTCGAAGTGTGTCGGATTGAACAACGAATCGGGTCACTGCGAGCACTTAAAACGGTGCTTATCTCATGAGTATGGTTCAAACTTTACTCTGGCTATAAATCACTCGTGCGTAATCGACCAAACGTAAGTGTTTAATTCATTTCCCTGCGTGAAAGTTTGAATCGGATTGAATCGAATGGAATTGAAACAGATACACAGGCATTTGTTGCTCGAGACATGGGAACGAAACGCGTACAAATTCTATGGTAGACGAGGATTTTGCCGACACTCTCCCGCAGATTGCTGGTACGTATGTAACGATTGGTCGAGCACAAAGGGTACCAATTGGTCGTATCGTAAGTATTAAGACATTTGTTGATTTCATATGAAATATGCAAATTAATAATTTAAATTATTAAGAGAACGATAAACAAATTCGTTTCCACTGCAATATAACTTATGTACGGAGTGATATAGCTCGTTATTCGTTTCAGCGAGTGACGATAAGAGACAAAATGAGGTGAGAATCGTTTGGTCGGGCGAGCATACAACGACAACGTCTCGGCCTAAAAATCCGGCATTGAGAGGATGCGGAACTACATTGAAAAGTCAAAGCAAGTTGGTGGGCGGTAGACCGGCCGATCCCACGAAATGGCCCTGGATGGTGGCTCTTCTTACAACAGATAACGCTTACTATTGCGGTGGTGTGCTCGTCACCGATAGACACGTTTTAACTGCTGCCCACTGCGTTTACAAGTAAATTTTCGTCCCGTAGATTAGGAATTTTACTATCAATATGGTACCGTGAAGACCATCAATATATTTTACAAGATGGCCATAAAAAAGGAACGTTCCGTATACTTTTTAAAGAAGTAAGAAAATAATTTATTTTTACTGCTTTTACGCGGCAGATCTGCAGCACAGTTGCTCGTAGCGTGAACGTATAAATCGATTCAACGTACTTCGTTTATCATAGGAAACTAACTAATTTTCGATCGCGTGTACAAGATCTCATATTTTCTTAAACCTAAAGATCGTCAAGGACCTGACCAGTTCTCCATATGCAGGTTCTGAACGGAACGTTTCCTCCTTTACCTCTTCACCGCGTTTCATCTTCCTTGTTTTCAGTACAGAGTCATAATGTTAATTGAAGTTTCCCTTTTGTCGGTCAGCTTGAGACCACAGGACATCAAAGTCAGGCTCGGTGAATACGATTTCGCGACGAGTGAAGAAACGAGAGCCGTGGATTTCAGGATTTCTGAAATACGTATACATCGAGACTTTGTTCTTGACACGTTCACAAATGACATAGCAATAGTCAAACTGTATCTACCGACCGTCTTCGACAGTTACATTTGGCCCGTGTGTCTGCCACCAATTGGTCAAACGTTCGAGTACAAGGACGCAGTTATAACAGGTATCCTTTCCATTTTCGCTGTGTCCGTTAGCTGTTCTCCACACTATTTTACATTATTCTCGAAACACCAGTTTCGATGATTCTTGAACATGTTGTAAAGTCCAATTTGGAACGACTCTCTCTTCTCACGAAAACGTCGGACTCTTAATTTCCGAGATATTCGCGAAGAACTGCCGGTATCGCTACAGTGAATTCTTATCTCAGTGAATTCAAACTTAATTCTTATCTCTTTTTTTATAGTTTATACAGGCTTGAGTTAAGTGTCATTTTAAGTGTCACCGATACTGACACCTACGCTGTTGCGGACGCGCAATTATATGCTGAATTCACTATAGATATTTTCGTGAGAGCAGAAAGTTGTTCCAGATGTTGAATTTTACAACGTATTAAAAAATCATAGAAATTCATGTCGAGGGTAAGCTTCGAAATAATTCGTAATAATCCGTATATTGTCTTGTTAGATTAACAAAAATATAGGAAGTATAAAGAATATAAAAAAATACGATTATTGTCGAAGCTGATACAAGAGACGCATCGGGTTTACAATTGATGATTAAAAATTTAGGTTGGGGCGCACGCTACTACGGAGGCTCCCATAGTACGGTTTTGATGGAAGTCGAGGTGCCAGTATGGCCGCAGAGTAAATGTACGAGCAGTTTCACTCGACGAATTGCTAATACGACGATTTGCGCCGGCGCTTACAACGGCGGAGGCGACGCTTGTCAGGTATGTAAGAGACTTTGATACGATCAGAAACAAGGCTAATATTCCGGCCAATGACTACGTTCGTGTACAGGGTGACTCCGGTGGACCACTCCTTCATCAGCTTGCAAATGGCAGATGGGTAAATATCGGAATAGTATCTTGGGGTATTCGATGCGGAGAACCTGGACGTCCTGGAATATACACACGCGTCAATTCCTATCTTGATTGGATATTCGAGAATGCTGTATTCTAAGATTAGGATCGCATTAAATTTGTTAAGCGAGTGTCCTCTTATAATTACGAAATTACTAAAATTATTAAAAGTT
>JACXIT010000205.1:995108-1020986 GCA_014737525.1 Bombus difficillimus
AAAAAAAAAAAAAAAAAAAAAAAAAAAAAAAAAAAAAAAAAAAAAAAAAAAAAAAAAAAAAAAAAAAAAAAAAAAAAAAAAAAAAAAAAAAAAAAAAAAAAAAAAAAAAAAAAAAAAAAAAAAAAATAGGAGATTCAAAGATAAGGATATGATGTCAGAAAAATTTTAATTCAAAAAGATTAACGATTTAAGTAGTAAAATTTCGGATGTTGATGTGAATAACGGTGCGAATCGTCGCTGCATACCGCGTTAAAGTCGAAATTTAAGCGGCCCAGGATTCTAAATAGCTGAAATAAAAGAGTCTTTGTATCAATAAACTTTGAAACGTTGAAAATCAACGGAAGGATAGCAAATTAATTATCAAGACCACACGAACGAAAAGATAAAATTTTAGTTACCTTGGATGTTTTAAAATGATGAAATATGTTGCTGCTGTCAGGACAGATTTCGTGTTTTCTTGTTTGGTTTTTTTATTCCATCGTACAGGGACACGAATCGAAGAGGAGCCGGGTATCGTGCGTGGAAACGAAGAAATTTTATTTTCCGAATATCGATTGTTACATCGTTCAAAAAGAGATTGACACGAATAGAGAGAAATTCGATTCTTAGGACGTGTGTGGCGCTTGTCGCGCCAAGACCGCAATTTTTATATGTATGTACTTTCTTTTATGGCGTGGACGCGCATATAAGCAGCCACGCGCGTGTACGACGCTATGCGACCGATTTTCGCACGACGAGTAAGCGTTGGAAGATTCCACGATTGAATCTCCATTATTTGATAACTGACTTTCCGATGAGGTCCAGCCTCTCTTTTCCTTTATATACACCGATATACTTATAACTTCAACTTTTCATAAATGTATATATGTGTATGCGTGAATGCGCGCTCATGCGTACGTATACAGTGTGTCCCAGAGTTTAACAACCAAACTTTGTCAGTGTATTCTATGGATACAATCCAGTAGAAAATGTTACACAAAGCTTAGCTATGAAGCGTTGAGATACCCTATATATGTAGATTTATGTGTGAGAATCATTATACATAGAGTGTCACGCCTAAAACAGGTCACCTAATTATCTTCGGCATCTTAGAGCATACAAAGAGTATATTACGCTACCAGTCATAAATATTAAAACATCCCATTGACATTTAGTACAAACTGTGTTTAGTCGCGTTATACGTACGTTATAATATAAAATACATGGATTAAAATTTATTGGTAATTTTGTATGCACATTCGCGTTTCTATGAAACCAATTAAATGGAATCTAAGCAGAGATTTTCTTCAACCGTTAAATGTTATAATGAGTACATATCGCGTATATGTTATATATCTTTGCACGCTGGGCATATTATACGCCTTTAAATTCCCATAGATATATAAAAATCCGCAATCTATTCGTTAGAATTTTCCAAGAAACGTAACGAATACGTACTTCGATACTTATGGCCAGTAGTGTACACGAATATAGTTTAAGTTG
This sequence comes from Bombus difficillimus, assembly GCA_014737525.1. Taxonomy (NCBI): domain Eukaryota; kingdom Metazoa; phylum Arthropoda; class Insecta; order Hymenoptera; family Apidae; genus Bombus; species Bombus difficillimus. The sequence continues at coordinate 996,591 of JACXIT010000205.1, forward strand.
GTATCAAAGGACGAATGCTCTCTATACGGTATTCCGAATTTATTTTCGCGGAGTTCGTATGGAGTTTGTCAAACTTCGTAGACGCGCACGAAGTTTTTTAAGAAACCAGAAGACGAATAGGTGGCCTCTTTCAAATCGGGCATACCGTATACGTATATTAAATATACGCTCGTTTTCATCAAACATAGAAACATGTGCGCGTAAAATTTCCATTTTTGTAAATGTATAACATTATGTCTATACTTTAACATTCTTCCTCCATTATTTTCCACTCTGATCGCTCGTCTTCTCCGTAATGTTCGATCCGAGGGTGCCTACTACATTCTAACGGGACGTGTTTCGATCGAATCGACAAAAATCAATAGCGATAGGATACATGCTACGCTGAAGGGAACGCGGAAGACAAAGTATTCGATCGATTTTTCTAATATTCAAAGTTACATTCGTATGTACTTTTTTCGTAATTTCTTTTCAATTCAAAAATCACGACCACTCCCCTCTGTCGTTGCTGTCCTCTTTTGGCTTTTCGATCGATTTCCGCGCACGCGCAAAAATAATCCGTTTTACGACGTGTCTCGCATTTTAGACTTTAATGGTTTCTCTATTGAAAGCGCTGGTCCTTGAAATGTGTTGACGTTATCCGTCGAAATACGAAACGGATATCTGGAAAAGAGAAAGAGAGAAAGAGGGAGGGAGGGAGAGAGAGAGAGAGAGGATGGGAAGAGGGTGAAAGAGTAGGATTGACAGGAGGAGAAGGGTGGAAAGAAGGGGAAAGTGATGGTAGGAAAAGAGGGAGGGAGAGAGACGAACTTTCACACGCGAGAAACTGGATGGTTCTCGCTTTTCCATCGGGAGGACAGAGTATACATAGTATGTTGTGTATATATGTATAGTAAAAGGAAGCGATATAGCAAAGTCGGTCAGTAGATAAAATTTTCAAGTTTTGTTGACATAAGCATGTACTTGTTAATGCCTTATTTAGGCCGTAGAACGTAAACTCAAAATCAGTTTTTCCTTCGTAGTATATTTTAATAATAATTTGTCTCCTTGAAAAGGAGAATGCTTATACCGTAGAACTCAATTTATTGAAATGGATCAGAAGCTGAAATAGTTTAAATAATCGAATAGTTCCGGTAATAGAAGTTTACTAGCCGTTCCCTTCAGTCCTTGCTATTAGTTGGATAATTATAATAGAAGCAGGACTCTGTTCCACGATAATTTAACAACTAATAATATTTGTAGATTGACAAGTTACACGTTATAGCTTAGGGACTTCTTTCGTAGAATTTGTTAATGTTATAACAAATAGCCTGATCACACGACTTATAATTTCCTTTTAAACGGCCCTAATGTTCGGAATTCAGTTGTTTCCGAATCGCGTTCCTTCTCTGACACGTAAAATTTATTATGAATACGAACAAATGATTGCATAATTGTGTTCACTATAGGAATACGCGCATATATAACTAAACTTACACTCTGCCATAGTTCGAATAATAGTTCAGTTATAACTTTGTATATCTCTAGCAGAGCATTAACTCGCAGCTATAAACGAAATACGGATAAACGAGGTTCTACTGTAACTCGTTCCTAACTTCTATTCTAAAAGCTCTAAGTGAACTGCTAACGATAATAGAAATTGATTTCAATTGTACAATCGAGTTATACGACCTCGGCTGCGGCTAGATCAATTAGTGACCCCCTACTTAACGTTTCGCTTTACGACCTCACTACTACTACTATATCGCTTCCACCTACGTTACATCCCTCCGCGCAACTCCCTCCGTCCCTCCACATAATAAATAACGATCGTGTTCCCGTAATGTTCATTTTTACTTCGAAAGATATTCTTTCGAACGTATGGACCCAAATTTCGATCGGAATCACCGATCGTCGGAGGATGCCTAGCTGCTAGTCTACACGAAACGATGATACACGTATTACGATGAAGTCGACTTTTCGACGAGAGATCGCAAAGTGTGGTACAAGAATCGAGGGGAACGGAACTAGACTCGCGAGGGGGGTGTCGTGGGTACGAGGAGCGGCGCGTTTGGGCCGCTTTCCGTGTGATTTGGCACGCTCTCGCCGGCTTGATAAGAACGTCGCCCTTGAGACACGACGTTGCTCGATGTCGAACTCACTGATGAACGATTCCGAGACGGCGAACCATCCACGAACGAACCGCTACCTATCGTACGGCCGCGGCTCGCCACGCCGTTCCCCGTCGCAAACGCGCCTCCACTGTTGTTTCCACCACTATTATTGTTGTTCCACTCTCCACCGGCACCACCACCACCACCTTCGTCGCTACCACCGCGACCACTGTCGCCACCATTTCCCTCGTTGCTGCCTCCCTTACGATTTTGAGTCGAAGCCTCGCGTTGATTTGGAATTTGCTGTCGATGAGGAATTTGTTGTTGGTTCTTCTGCTGGTTCGATTGCGACCGTTGTTGCTCTTGGAGACCTTTCTGAACTGCACGACGATTTTGATCTTGGCAATTCTGTTGCGAGGATTGCAAGGATCGAATGTCTTGTATCTTTGGTTGTACTACTGGATCAGGTCGACGCGACGACAAACTTGTAATATCTTCGTGCGGAGGGTCGATCGTTGTTGAGATCGGAGTACTTGTCGTCGCGATCGTTGTCATGGCTGTCACTGTTGTCGCCGACGAGGATGAGGAAACGCTTGGCTGTTGAATGTTGTTCACTGGTTTTTCACCGATCAACCAGTACGTGGTCATCGTGCCTTTACCCTGAAAATTGAAAAACGAATCGTGACCTCTTGGTGTTTTTCGACGCGTGTTTCTCACTTGTTTAGATTAGTCGAAGACCTTACCTTCAGAGTAACCTCGCCTCTACAAACGAGCTCGAAAGTCTCAAAAGTATCCAGGATTTCTTTCGTTTTTGGACTAACGTGGATCATTAGAGCTACGAGTAAAGAAAATGTATTAATATTGGGATGAATCTTTTTGTAATTGTTTAACTATATAAGAATTAAAATTATAATTAATGTATTTGCTTCTCTTCTTTTCCAAATTTATGCGTATTACAGGTTTATATCATATCATCGCGTCTCTACTTAAAAAAAAGAAATTCGTCTCGAAAGGGTTGATCGACATCTTGAAAAAGGTACAACTAGTGAATTACCTTCTCCATTACTCTCCATCCTAGATGCAGTATTGACAGTGTCGCCGAACAGGCAATACCTGGGCATCTTCAAGCCAACTACACCAGCCACGCAAGGTCCTGAAATTGCGACCAGTCTTTCATACACGCGTCTACGAATGTTTAATATGCGAGTTGCGACAACATGCAATCACGCGCATAGTATACAACTTGCAGCATATCAATTTATGAATACTGATTAACCATATTGCGGTTCTAGGGTATGTATGTTTCAATGTTACTCTTATTTAAACGAGCAAAAAGACTTTAAGAGAAACTTTAGCACGTCTATACTTAAAATAAGGAATAAGGAAGAAAATAAGAAGTTTGAAGAAATTTTTCATCCATAGAGTAACACGTCTGAAAATGATTTCGAATGAAGGAACGCATGGCCGATATTATATTTTCCGGTATTGTTAAATAAATGCTAAATTTCATGTTGCGCAGAGAACAGCAAAGGAGAAAGACAAGCTACGAAGATATTCGATCTTACCAGTATGCATTCCAATTCGAAGTTTTAATTGCTCGTTCGGTCTGTGGCGTATACTAAACGTCATCACGGTATCTCTTAAGGCTAAGCTCATCCTCGCAATTTCTCTGGCATGATTCGTTCCATTCCTCACCGGTAATCCTGACACTACCATATAAGCGTCGCCAATTGTCTCCACCTAGAAAATATATCGAGTCGTGTCTCACTATATGATTCAATTCGATAGTAATCATCGTACGTACAAATCTACGCGACATTGGAAGGACGATCGATGACGATATCTTCGTGTACAGAATGGTAAACAACTGAACTAATCGTAACTCGGGTAATCTCAAACGACAGAAAAAGTTAAAAGTATAACAAGTTTTCTTAGTTTCTATTTTCGTTGCTCGATCTTTCTCGTAAGGAATCGTCTTCCACATAGAACCGTTTAGATTTTCTGCTAATCGAGATTCTAGGCTGTAGAATGTACTAGAAAATTGTAACTTCACCTTGTAAACGTCAAAGTTCTCGATGATGGAGTCGAAACACGTATATAGATCGTTGAGTAAATCCACCACTTGAAGAGGCGTACTCTCCGCGGAGAGCTTCGTAAATCCTACGATATCGCTAAAGTAGATCGTCACTTGGTCGTATGTTTCGGCTATTACGCTTTGGCCGAGTATCAACTGGGACGCGACAGATCTGGAAATTTCGTTTAAAGAATCTACGAGTACTGCGGATAGAAGCGATCGATGGAAGCAAGATCGTAAAGTGGAGCGCTATGAAAGGCTACCGATTGATCTAAGCGCAACCTTCTGTCTGTACGTATGCCACGTGCACGCGATCTATGAGTTGCGAATAATATCAACGATTCTACTTACTTTGGCAACAACTGATACAGGAGTTCCTCGCATTTACGTTTTTCCTCGAAGTAATCCGCGGTACGTTCCTCTACCAGAGTCTCCAAATTAGTTGCGTATTGTTCCATACGAGAGAGCAAGTTGTCGAGGATGTTGCTGCTCTCGTAGTCTCTGCAACGAGATAGAATTTTTTCTCTGCTCGTCGTTCGAACAAACTCTTAATTGTTAGCTCGTTGTCCGAGCAAGCGATAAGGCAGTGACAACAAAACAGTGTATTTTGCAAAATAGGCTACTGTAGTATCGCCAGTTTTGGAGAAGTTTAAGCGCTAGGTTGGAATTCGTCTTCAGTTCGCTACATTGAATCGTGAACAAGTTTCGAGCGATGTATACTTGAAGATAGTCTGTTTAATTAGTTGTTCGTGGCGTGATAAACGACTAAATATATCGCGTTCTCTACGAGAATTTTATTTCGATAAAAAATATTTGTTAGAAGGTAAAACGTTTGTTGAATCAATATTGGTAGTCTTAATTGCAATTATCATAATATTCAGGAACACGTGTGTATTACTTCTAGAGCGTATTTTTAGAAGTTATTTTGTTAATTCTATTAATCCTTGTATAATACCTTTTTGATTACAGAATTCTATCATAGAATTATCTGAATTATCGTCTCGCTTCTGATATCTTTTTCCGCTAAAGCTAAAATAGACGATATATCTCTCATTCTTTCGTTATTACAGACTAGTAGCGTCTGGTGATATACAACGGATTTTATTATTCTGTGGAAAGTTCAAAGTTGAATCTTAAGCCGTTGAATCTTAGCTGACCCAAATAATCCCTATCTTATTTTAACGCGTTACCGTGACAAATGCTGATCGTTTGTCCACCCTCGTTTACTTTTTTCCTACCAAAGAAAGAAAGGTTTGTATCCAAGAATCTCCGCTATGTGAATTCGCAAACACTTTTAGGAAAAGAATATTGCTAGCGACTGTAGCGTGATTCGACACGAGAGCTGACAATTATGTCAATATTGGAAGAGTAGCTGACGAGGGCGAGAAAAACCAGGGAACGTACACCCCCGTCCACAAGCATTAAGACACAGGGGGAACGAGATAAATCTGACCAATTATTAGACAAACATTAAAATTCTCAAGAATTATTAATCGCGTCGTTCGGATTCTTTACACTTACAATCGCATTCTTAGTCAAGAATTTATAGGTTCAACATAGTAATAAAAATGTCACGTTAAAAATTTATCGTTCACAGCTTGCAAAGATTAAATTACTTACACGGTAGAATTTTACTTATCTGATTGTACGTTTAAAAATAATCCTCAACTGAGAACTTTATACCACTTGTCTTAACGTCTCCTAGTCTTCGTGCTTTGAATAAATCTCGTAAGCAGCGCCCACTTTCTCATACATACTCTACCTAATAAAGTTAAACGTTTTCTTCGTCTACATCTACTCTATCTCTTGATCTCTATTTTAGTCGATTTTCATATTACCATTACGTTAATATTTTATTACTGTATTAGTGTCAAGTAAATACTTTACGCTTTTCCATGCCTCATTAAGTTCTCAATTATATCCGTAATAAATTTCCTCTGCACAGTTTTTTATTTTTCTCTCTCTCGTTTCCTTTCGCTTCCTTCGTCTAGCGATCTTCTATTTTCAATTGCGTTCGGATCGAGCTTTCTTCAACAAAGAATTATCAAGGGAACATTCTCCGATCGTCCTTACTCACTTGTTAATTTTCCGTATAGTTTGTTTGAGCGCGGGAAAATCAGGTCTATCCGCGGCATCTTGCGCCCAGCATCGCCTCATCAGAGTAGCCACCTGTACGACGGAATCGTTTGAGCGTTATTGCTGGAATTTTTGGAAAGTTTAAGAGTCGAAAAGGACTCGCTTACTTCTTCCTCGACGGCAGACTCGTCGATCGCAGGCCTCAAAGGAGAACCTCCGGCTCTCTTCACTCCTTCCACGATTTCTGAAACAGACCAAGGGACAAGCTTGCGACAACGACTCGATCAGCAACACGATCACAAATTCCAATTTCACTCGGTTTATTTATCTACGCAAGCATCGATTCGTCCACGTTAATTATTCATGTAACAATTTGTTTCCGTTTTATATACACCGCGTCTCATAACTACGAAACCAACGGAGAATCGTTGTTTTTATTGAAAATGTCGATCGAATATATTTCTAGTCAGATCTCGTCGCGTTGTGTGTTGTACTTCGTACCTTGTAAGAATAGAAAATTTTAGGCTGGTTTTTAGGATGGAACAACACGTACAAAGCTGTAACCATAAAACCATCCTAAAATGTACAATTCCTATTCCCATATAAAGTGCATGGATACGATGCGACAGAATCCGGTTAGTCAGACCTCTTATGAATAAAATAAACGCAACAGTCGATACTTTAGGAAAGAATATCTTTTAAAAGAGTAGAGAAATCACATCTTTCGCGTAAACGCTTGTCACCCCATAGTAAAGTTTGATAAAAAGTCCGCCTCGATGATGTATGATCGATCGATAAGATATTGGACTTTAAAATTGTTCGCATACGAGAGAGAAAAAATCGTGTCCTTTCTTGCACGATCTTCAACTGTTTCACATAACTCACATAATACGTACATGAAAATGTTCTCTACAACGAGTGTTCAAATATTTCTTCGTCAGCCATTATATACACGCACCATACAAAAGTCGAAACTTTTGGATGGTTGTAGTTATGACACGCAGCGTAGTATACCGTCGTGTCGGTTCGATCGCTCCTCTTACTACTTAGCTCTGTCCGTTTCAGTGAAACGAGTCTTTCTTGGTCGAACGACTCTCGCCACAGGTCGCGTTGTTACAACCGAATGACTTCGTCTGTATATATATATGTTTATCTTGCCAAAGAGGCAAAAGAAGAGGTGCAAATAACGCGTGATACAGTGGGAAAGGTTCGAGAAGCGAACCACGTCGAATGGAATCATCAAGGGAGATGAAAACAGTTAAAAAACTTAAGCGAAAGACGAGAGGCGAAAGGCGAATGGTAAATATTGAACCTACTGTGCCTGTACAAATCCTCCAAGAAGGCGTTGCAAGTTTCGCAGTTGAGGGTGCAGTGAGGCCTACGGACTTCGAGCAAGGGACTGACGGCCCTTCGAGGACTGGCCCCACCGTCGGGACTGGCGCCCGGCATCGCCAGTAACGTTAAACTACTCGTGCTCGACGTATTGCTTCTATCTGCCATTTCTTCTCCTTTTCTGATCTATCCCGATCGCTATATTTCTCTATCAATTCGAATTCACCATTTTTCTCTTTCACGCCCCTATCTCGCTCACGCTGTCGCTCTTCACGCTCGCTTTCACCTTTCTCCCTTTCATTCACGCGATTGCACACGCATCTTTACGCCACCAGATAGGATACGCTCGTTCGAAGCTAATTTCGCGCGAAATGTAGAGTATGAACGTAAACGTGATCATTCCGAGTTCGTAGATCGTCGTTACAGGTTCTCACGATGAAATTTATCTCGAATTACGAGCGAATTCTCGTTCTTTCCGATATTACATCGACATCGAAGCTAAATTCTTCACGGAATTTTTAACATCGCATCGATCTATATTTAAGAATTTTCGCCGCGATAAAATAGCGATTCTTGAATCACGAAGGGATTCTAGATCATCGTATCGATATTTCTCGTCATCACAAAGAGTGGTGTTTGAATTACGAACGAATTGTTTACGTTTGATGTTGCATCGGTATACGAAATTGTCGTAGCGACGAAGACTGAGCGAAGACACAGTGATTTCTATCAACTACAGAAGGAAGGAAGGAAGGAAGGAAGGAAGGAATTGTCTCGTTTCTCAAATTTCAATTTCGATCCAATTATCCGCTACCCAGTTAACTTTACAGTTACGACGGAAATTGTACGTCAAAGTTAGGCTCCTTTCGATTTACGAGCTGCTTCTCTATTTGACGGATTAGGTTTCCCATTTTCTTTACGACGTGTTACGTCGTTAAAAAATTGAATTTCAACCTCGATGTAATTACTTTTTACTCAGTTTGCTTCGCGAACGAGATGCGAAAATAATTGCTTTCTATTCGATCTAATACAAGAACTGTTTATTTGTTTTACGACGTTACATTTTTCCTTGCCTTCCAAGTACCCGAGTGCTTGGTAGCTTCTCGAAAAATTAAAGTTTCAATCTGAATTTAACTTTACTTTCTACCCAGTTAGCTTTTTACAGTCACCGCGGGAACCGTACGTTCCAGTTACGTCCTTTCCGTTTCGTGGCTAATGCTTCTTCGTTCGACAGGTCGTATCTTCTATTCCCCTCCGAGAGTTTCGTTTTCAAAAAATTCAACCTTCCGCCATGTCCAGGCGAAGAAACCTCGACGCTACGAAATTTCGTGTTTACGCTAATAACAGTAGCTAGTGATAGAGAAGCTAGTACAACAAGCAGTAAGCTATTCTCCGCTTATGCAACGCTCTGTTTACATTGACTTTTCAACGACGTTATCTCTCGTTCGGAAGAAGTCCGACGAATGCGAAGATCGTAGCCCCGTCCACATAATCGCGACCCTGATCGAACAAAAAGCACGTAGGTGTATATATATATATATATATACAGGTCTAAAGGTATATACCGGTACTAGCGATACTCGTTCGATCGTAACTCCACTCTTTGTAAATGGAAACGAGCAATTTCGCGAGCCATCGGCGCGCTTTCATCGTTGTCTCGTCCCGTATGAAATAATCAATTAATTGCCGCGTCTCGGATACGAAATCAGGGTAATTGGCTTGGAAGAAGGAAAAAATGAAAACGGTGTGAAACGGAGAGAGACGAACGACGAGATTCAGAAGGAATGTAGAGAGCGAGGAAGAGGGCAAAGGGGAGGGCAAATAGGGTAGGTGAGGGTTGAAGTAGGAAGGTGGTGGAAGGAGGGAGGCAAGTGGGGTTAGTTAGAGGGGTAAAGGGTTTGAATATCGAGCAAAAAGGAAAATCGGGCCGCGTAAATGGGACGGTCAAACGATTGGTAAACACAAGCACGTACCGAGTTAGACGCAGGCATGCAGGCATGCAGGCATGTAGGCACGCAGCCACACAGTACAGACACGCAAACTGTCGGGACACGCAGCACGCAGCAAGGCACGCGCGCACACACGTTTCTCCCCGAAGGGTTGTCGGTGAGAGACGGTTAATTAAACGGTGGTGGGACCGGCGAAACCGAGTCCTAGCCGCGTTTCGCGTACCGAAGGCCCCTCGATCCTATTCGTAGTGGTATTCTCGTGTCGATTTCACGTGTCGTCGGTCGCGATCTTCCGCTGGTGTCGTACGTCTCGTCGCGAGTGCACCCACGAGACGAGAAACGAAGATCGGCAAGAGAGAAAGAGAGAACGCGAACAACGAATGGGAGAAGAGGGAGGAATAGAGAAACGACGAGGAAGCGCGCGTGCAAGAGCCGTGTACGTTCCAGAACGCGTGAAAGCTTCGACTGAGCTTTCAACCCGGGTCTCGAAACGTTCCCAGCCTACTTGTGGCACGTTCCATCCTTTCATCGATCCTGCCGCTCGCGTCGAAACCGAGCTTGCGAAACCTCGTAAACTTCGTTACCGATCGATCCGGCGCACGCCGCGCCGTAACCCACACCGCTCATTCCCCCTTCTCCTACGAGCTCTCCCGTCGTTTTCGTCGTTCCTCGTGTACCAACGACGTGCAACCGACGCACAGCGTCGCGACGCATCGCAGTCGATACGAATTACTCTTATTCCCTACCGGCCGCGGCGATGGCGAACTCCCTTACCGGTTGATCGGTCACTGGCGTCGATTGTGATTCGTAATAACGATCCAAGGGCTCGTAACAAAAACGACGTTCGTTTATGCTTATCTGCCTCCGACAGAACGAGAGAATACTTGTTCCGATAAAAACAGAGTATTTTTGAATCTGTTCCGATATATCTGAATTTCTTTCAACGCAACGTTTACCGTGTTGTCTAATTTATATCGCGAAAGAACTATACTGTTCTTTTAAGCGTCTATCTGGGCTAATTGTTACTCGGGTTGTCTGGATAATCAACACTTTACTTCGATATCATTAAACTTTCCTACCGATACCATTAAACATGTTATTCCATTGATACGGTCCAGTATGAACGTGCTGTTCTTCAAATACTTGGTAATGATTCATGAAAAGCGGAGTTTTCTTGTTCGTAGCCAAGTGCCCCGAGAGAATTCTACCTTTCTCCAAATGTCTGGTCAATCTAGTAAATTAATCAATATTTATCGGGCTGCGCGGCCGTTTTAGTTATTATTCATAACGACTGGGCATTATGAATAATGACGAACTAGCCGATCGACCCGTAACACATACAAATTACGACGCTTAATAAATGATCATTATACAATATAAATAGTTGCCTTAAACATATAATTAACGCCATACACGTCTCATCGATATAACGGATAATTGTCTGTATAGTAATTTTGTCAACCCAGCGAAATATATGTTTGCAATAAACGTCTTGTATAATCTCTCGATAATTATATCACGTCGTGTGTTATACAAAATGTTTTGCATAACGCATATATTGTATTCGGGATAAGTTTTCATAATATGATCGAGTACTTTGATAAGCTTACGTATATCTAATTAAATCATCAGGCTGTCGATTTATGACGGAGATTTTCATAGAATCGGTTAGTTTGTATTCGACGACACGTCGATGTATAGAACACTTTTCGTAATATTTATTTCACGTCATAAATCTAACTTCTGACTAATGCGTTACCCCTATAAAGAAAACGAATAACACGCTCGTATAAAGTTAAGAAATTTGACACGTGTCGTTCTTATTATCAGCCCTTTGATTTCTCTATCTTTCGATTTGTGGAACGTGCGATACGATTGCGGCTAGCAGATAGTTGTAATATAAGCGCGTGTGTCGTTTGCGAGGACGAAATACTTACCCTTTGGGGAGATATCACGGTCGTCGCCCAAGTAAAACGGTCCTCGGCGTACCACGATCTCGTGAACGATTATGGCGAAGCTGTACACGTCGCCCTTCTGAGTACCCTCCGGTGGTCGCCTTTCTATTCGCAATAATTCCGGAGCCGTCCACAGCTGCCCTGTACAAACAACGTTATTTTACGATCGCGCGACCTCGTGACACTGACACACACACACACACACATATGCTTGGAAATGCACACGTACGTAAGCCGCTTCAGTAATACGTGGCCAAACTTTCGATGGAACGAGAAAGAAACATCGAGACATTAAGAAACATACTTTTTCTTCCAGTTGATTCACGCACGCATCGACAAACTCTCGTTCGTCATATGGCCAGACTGAGCATTTTTGTGCATCTACGATAAATTTAAAGATGCAAAAACCCACAGAATATAATGTACAGAAACGTACAAAATATCCGAAGGTGGAGTACTCGTTGTAATTTTTAATAGACGAAAGAAATTACTATTGCTACTACGTAGGTTCTATCTCTCTCGTTCTCTTCGTAAAAATTCGCAGTTTACATAGATATGATCTTGGAGCACTCACCTCTCCAATAAGCGTAACTATCCCTGTCAATTTCTTCGTTGCAATTCGCCCTTCTCAGCTCGTGCAGTCCAAAGTCCGCAATTTTAAGGACGAACCGAGAATCGACCACGCAGTTGGAGGACTTGAGGTTGCCGTGACTCTTCAGCTCGGACGCGTGAAGATACGCCATTCCTCGAACGATATCGTGGATGAGAGATCCTCGAAACACGCGGTCCAGTTTGATCTGCTCGTTTTCCAATATGTCCTGTCGCGCAAGATCGACGAACACACGTTGAAAGTCGGAGCGGAATTTATTCGCCGGGTCGAGTCGAATGGTTTAGGGGAAGAAGTAAACTTTAATCTCGGCACTTTGATTAAATTTTTAATCGAACTCGATAACATATGCATGCTATGGACGAGGGGCTCTACCGAACTCGACTAAGTTAATCGCCTCCTACCAATTGCACGGAAAATATCCGCTATCAGACAGCTACGTGTATTAACGGCCAACTTCTTTTATCGAATAATCTTCGGCCCGCGCGCACAGTTTTATTACGTCCCTGTGAACCGCCGTTTACGAGTATTACCAGACTTACAGAATATCTGACAGGCTATTAAGGAATTATTAAGCTTGTTCGGCACCGTAAACTGCAAAGAACTCTACATGTTCTACATAAAGTATTCAATGAAGTTTTAATTGATCGTATAACAAGGTTGAAATGTATCTACTTTATTTACAACCGTCGTATCTCTCGATCGTTGTTTCAGTCAATTTTACTACTTGTATTATCGCGTTTTTAATTATTCAATAGAACCTGCTATGTCCAAATTAATAGGACAACATAATGGAACAAATAGAACTGTTTTGATACGATGGCTACTGAACGAAAAACACGATACATGTACATTATATTCGTAAGATCTATAAATCTAATACGAATAATATAAATCTAAGACGAACCTGAAGCGATCCTTTTGGACAATATTCAGTCAGAAGACAACAATGCGGAGGATCGACACAAGCGCCATAAAACCGTACTAGATGATCGTGCTGCAGGTCCTTCATCTGTGAGAACAGAACAGAGGCGTTATCGTCTGTCCTACGAAACTATGTCACACGTGGTGATTGAAAAACGAAACGACAGAGAAAGTTTCAATACTCGTAGCTGCAACGAGATCAATCGATTTTCAACAAACTTGTCGTTCGTTTTTTCAATCCACGTGTATCTCGTTGCAAGTTCGAGAAATTTCCCAGTGGAAACGAGTACTTACCCTTTTCAATTCGAGCAATAAAGGCCGCGAGATTTCCACCTTATTCCTCGGTATCAATTTTATGGCCACCTTAGAGTTCTGCGACGAATCGTATTACACATATGTATTATCTTCAAAGATTCATTTTTACGCGCACTTTGATTTATACTCCTGCGATTAACACGTTCGCTAACGGCATAACATACAAAGTTCGCAGAAAAGAAAGTATAGATAAATACCCGTCTGTGTATTTTTTTAATTTTCATGCTACTTTATTTATTACTTGGACTCGGTTCCAAGCTTCAAAGTCTTTAAAACTAAGCATTTTCAGACACAAATACTTTCACATTCTCGTATAGAGAATGAAAGAACACCTCGATTGGTATATAGAAAAATATATAGTTCAATGTCAAGAAATATCAACAACCTTGTCATCTTATGAAATAATCACCGTGAAAAGAACATTTGTTACACGTGTCCCTTTAAATTATGCAATCTTGCCTCAAAGATATATTTAGTAAGACCATAAATAACAGATACATTTAGGCGTTTCTATCTAAATTGCATTCTGCGTTATACGAAAATATAATGCGAGGACACCGTGATAGCGAACGTGTTAATAATTTTAAAGCGAGAAGTTTGAAAGAGAAGTGAAACGAGGAAAGGAATGGAAAAATGGGAGAGAAAGGGAAGAAAGAAAATAAGAAAAGTGAAAAATAAAAGGCTGTGTATACATATATGCGGATAAGGTGACGCATAAAGTATCTAGAGACGCGTCGCTTTACCATCAGTAAGGTCGAACCTTGTAAATTCCCGTTGGGACATAGACGTTTCTATCTACTCCACCTGGTAAACTGACGTTTTCGTCCGAGTATATAGTCTGTAATGAAAAAGAAAGATATTCGCTTTGGTTTGATTCGTTTCCAGTTGGCTCTGGTGCAGATGCATCGCGCGAATATTTCTCAAATATCTCTGACACGAAGGAAAATCCTATTTTCCACCCAAGATAGTGTAAAAATAAAAAGAATTTTCTCGTCAGAGTGCTGCATCCCTTCCGTATTACGGGCGGAAAGAAGCATAAAATATTTTTTTTTCCAGATCTTCAATTTCCGATGAAAGTCGTGTTCCAATCGTGTAAACTCTAAAGGATCCACGAATTGAAATAAATGGACCGTTTATTTTGAAAACAGTGCGAGCTGATTTTTGAAAGAATTGAGAGAATGAAAAATTCACGTGTGCTTTAATGTGAACTGTTTACTTACAAACAATTTATTATTTAAATCTTAAAATATTCGTGTGCTTTGATCAATCGAAATTTCGTTAATATCCGGAATTACATAATCATTTATTTTGAAAGTGGCGTAAATCCATTTCCTGTAAACTGTAGCCTGTTCAGAGACTAAACAGTAGAGGTAGTAATAATAATCAAAAACAAATGTTGTAGCGAATGTAATCCTAACTTCTGTATCTAACATATGATCGTAGATATGGATGTGAACTAGTTGTTTAAATGCGATTCAGCAATATACTAGTAAATTGTTATTGCATTTATTCAACCATCGTTATTATTGAATTAGATTGTTTTAATTAAATGTAATTATGTTTAAATTATTATTAAATTAATTACATTTATATCGGGTTGTATCGAAGTAGAAACTTATAGTATAGACATTTATAAACAAAAGCGAATTAAAGCATAAAACATAAATTCTAAATAATTGAAATTTAATGAATCGTACGATTCAATAATTTTGAAAGTGATGATGTAAGTTCAACATCACTGAACCCTGACACCAAAAAATCTCCAAAGAAACTATTTGTTCGATAAATTTACACCTATTTGAACAGATAGAAACGCGGACAAACCGAGCAGATCTCATCAGAATTGTTCAATCGTTGGAGACGCAAACACTTCAATATTTCAAAACAAAGGAAGATGTATTTACACCACTTTCAGAATAAACCATTAATATCAAAGCATATAGATAACGATGTTGATTGTTGCATTAAAGCGAGAAGCTTATATATAAATATATATAAAGTATAAAATATATTAAAATATATATAAAATATAATAAAGTATGAATGAGATGAACGGTCAGCTGACCGATAAATAGCAATACATTTTCAGTATAAAATAAAATTGTTTATAACATAAAAAGTATGCAAACAAAATTTTCATGCATCTACTTTCTTTTTAATCATTTTAACATCTAGTCGATTCTACAAGTATCTTCCATATATTTTAGAATATTTGGAATAAATGTCCAAGTACTTATGAACAACAATAGATAAGAATTGCGCGTTGTTTCGTCATAATACAAATATAATACAAAAATAGAATATTTCGTATTCACCAGTTGACTACCGCGCATCTTGTTCGCAATCAACGAATACATGGATCCTCGCGTTTTTGCATTCGGTACGAAGATAATGTCGTGCCACTGCACCTTCCACGTCATGGAGGCTATTTCCGCTTCAAGCTTAAAATGCCTGCAAGAGGAAAGAAATAGAGAGACGCGTTTTCCACTACGTAGTTGCTGAGCAACGATTCGAATAGTCGATTTGGAGAGAGCTGTACGGAAACTCGTTGGCTTTTCAGCTCGCGAGTTGATCCGTTTAACACCCTGTTTAGTATGTGAGAGTTTAAAGGCGTTCTAAGCCGCTTGCTAATTCGCGATTTCTCTAGGGATCTTGAAATTAATAGGATTACTAGGGTAGGAGAACGAGGGCGAGTGCTGTTTCTTGATCGGAGATAGAAAAGCGATCGATTAATCATGGTGCGCTTACCTGTAAATGAAGGCCGAAGCAACGGCGAGAACGACGACGATAGAGCTCAACACCATCGAGAGAATAGCGTGTCCTGGTAGAGCTACGGAGAAAGAAGAGAAGCAATCGAAGATACGAAGCATGAGAACCGCGTAGAGGTAAAATTTCCCATTAACGTCACACAATGTCTATGAATAATATTAAAAGCTCGGACGATATTATTTACTTCGAAACACCTTGAGATGTAAAGTACACATGCACATATACGTTTCGTATTATAATAAAGATCTCGATGTTTATACGAAAACGTTGTTCGTACACGTACGTCTGACGCTTAGAAATTTTTGCTTAAAGAGATATATCCATCCTGAGTTGTCTAAAAATAAATTTCCGATTCTCTTTTATGAGAAATTACAAAACGAGAAGTTCAGATCTTTTTAACGATACTAATGTCACTTTTGAATTTATTCTCCGATTCGAAGGAAAAAAAAGGAAATAAGGCGAGGAAAATATGTTACAAAATGATAAACATCGGTAGCTAGCCACTCCTGGCGAGGACTGGAGAATTTAAAACAAAGAAATCCCTCGTGATTCACAGATTAGAATCTATCATCTAAAACGTAGCTTAGAATTTTTTTAAAATTTCGATGATTACAGAAATGCCAGCAGATCGGAGAGGAAAAATATTTTACCAAAAGCGTCATCGATCCTAAAGGTTTCTAAAAACTCAAGTTACTAAGATGAAAAGATCTCCAGGATTAAATCGTAGAATAGATTGTGTAGAATGTCTCCTCGAAACTTGTAGAGTTTTATCATCGTTCCCTGGCGAAACTGGTCAGGTCGGAAAACATAGTCGCAAGAAGAAAACGAGACAAGATTTGAGATAATATTCTGCTTTAATAGATTTGAATAATGGATTCCTGTAACTCCATTTGAAATTTGAATTTTAATAAGCTGGTAGAATATTCTACGCATCTGAAACTTTAACAAAATCAGAACGATGTATCTCTTTAACATAGTAACGCGAAGTTATGAACCGAGATGCAAATGACTTACAGTTGTCGGGACACAGGGAGCCATCGAAGCCGCAAGTAGGTGTATCCGGTGGTGGTTCCGATCGGCCACCTGACCAGTGAATCCTCTTCCCGGCTATATATTGCAACGTCTTATTGGCACCGTAGTAATTAGCCACGATCTACGACACACACAATATTCTCGGTGACCGCGTTTTCGAATAGGCGCGCGCGTCTTACACGGCCAAATATTTTACCTCGAACTTGGACGTTTCCGGGTTCATGTTGAGAAGAGAATAGTCCGCTATTCGATCGCCGTTCTCGTCGATATTCACATCCCCGGTTATACCTGTAACCGAGCGATCCGCGTCCATCGTATGACTCGATGATCGTTGATACGTAACAATTAAGTCAATAAGGGTCAAGTAACAATACGTAAAAGTTGCGTAAACGTAGCATTATTAGGAAAATGTACGAAAGAAAACTGTTTTTCGGGCCAACTATAGTAACATCATTTACAAACGAACGTAAGAAGACCACCTTATACGAAGGTTCGCTTTGTTATAGAGAACGCAGTTTCTATAATATTAGAATCAACACGTCATAATCTTACGATATTTGATAAAGGATTAATAACGAAAATAACGTTAAGCGTTGAAAGAAAATTCATCCATAAAATTCAATGATGTAAATCAAGAAGAAAGAAATTACAAATAAAATGTATGAACGCATTAACATTTTAGTCCTTGGTGAGTCGAGAAAACTGGATATGATGGAAGCGTGCGAAGTGGAAAGATAATGTAAGAGGAAATCGCGGCCGCACCTCTGAAGCTTCTACCCCACATTCTTCGGGTAAGATTACCGCCATCCAAATTCACTCCGTCTGGATATTCCGGCAAGCTCTCCTTAAGTGCAAGGGCGTAAAGGAGCACTGCATCGTAGAATGCCGTTACGAACGTCGAGACCGAATTATTTCCAAATGTAAAGTTGTACTTGGTTTGCGCGAGACTTTTTACTTCCCTCGAAAAGTTTAAATATTCAGCGTTATCAGGAGTTCGGGCGGTGACTGTTAGTAGCGACTGATAAGCCTTCCGGGCCTTCTCGTTCCTTTCTTCCGTGTCGGTTTCTACCCTCCATGGTTCCCTCGAGTTATTGTCGCTGAAACGATCGAACAATGCTCAATGGCGTTTCTTCTTTCGCTTTTTTCCATTTATTCACTGTTATCTAAATCATTCTTGACTCCCGAGACATCGTTTCGATGAAAGATCGCGAACGGTCTGGCTTCGATTTGGGTGAAACTTTGGAAAATAATATATATATGTCGAGTTATCGTTGGGGTTAGGGGCGTTTAACGAACAGAATTTGACAATTAACCGTGGCGATTAGATACTCGAGATGCTAATGACAATAATCTTAGGTTCAATAACGAATCCACGGTCAACAGGATGGCAAATGCGCTTACTTGGCCACAGTCCAAGTGGAACTGCACTTACTTGTCCACAGTCCAAGTGGAACTGCCATTACTTGTCCACAGTCCAAGTGGAATTGTTATTACTTGTCCACAGTACAAGTGGAACTGAACTTACTTGTCCACAGTCCAAGTGGAACTGCCATTACTTGTCCACAGTCCAAGTGGAACTGCCATTACTTGTCCACAGTCCAAGTGGAACTGCCATTACTTGTCCACTGTACTAGTTGAACTAAACTTACTGGTCCACAATCCAAGTGGAACTGCTATTACTTGTCCACGGTATAAGTGAAACTGAACTTACTTGTCCACAGTCCAAGTGGAACTGCCATTATTTGTCCACAGTACAAGTGGAACTGCCATTACTTGTCCACTGTACTAGTTGAACTGAACTTACTGGTCCACAGTCCAAGTGGAACTGCCATTACTTGTCCACAGTCCAAGTGGAACTCTCTCATGTACTTTTCTCTGTACCTCTCTGTACCCCTCGGGTCAACTATATTTTGAAGGAGAACCATACAACTGCTCCATATCTCTATTAAGTAAAAACGTCCATCCCGTGACCGTGACTACGTTTAGCGACCAGATGTTACTTCGAGCCCAAGCCTACTGTCATAAATCTCGGGCAAACATAATCGGATTAAATCACAAACAACTACTTCTAAGTTTTATTATTTAAGTACAGCTATAATAAAAAGTCTAGACTAAAGTATTGGGGATTTTCCCAAAAATTCCAAAAGAAAGGCCCCGATGTTCTTTCATCTCCGACATATATGTACGTATTTTCCTAACTGCGATAAATCGAGTTTAATGATAAATACTTCGAAACCGATGACGTGGCATATATGCCATGCAGTATCTCGCAGCAATGACGGACCACAACACATATGTCATCGGTATTTTCAGTGGAAAAAAAAGAGGTGCAGGAAATGTTTCGCGATAGAGAGACGGAAAAGTGCTAATTATTTTTGCAGTAGCTGCAGAGATAATCCAGGTTTATGCTTGGTAGAGTGTTTCGAGAATGATTTATATTACTCAAAAAAATTTATTTCGTTTAGCTATATATTCAAGTATATCTTCGTGTTTTAGTAAAAATGTTACATTTCCTGCGCGTGTTTGTCTGGTTTATGTAAGTATAAATAATGTTTATATCTATTATATACACGTTGTATAATTTTTTCTCTGTTGAAACTAACATTATTGCCTTTTGCGTGTTTATCTCTTTGAAATTTTAGTTAAAACGCTATTTTATTCGCATGACATATATATTACGTCACATGGTGATCCAATATCAAGATTATCGCGGATACTCGATGACATACCGTGTATGTGATAACGTAGTTTTCAATAAAAATCCTCTAAACCGTATTTTTTTTATTCCTCCATCGATTAGTTTCCCTTATTTTTTATTATGGACGCAAAAGGACTTTTCATTATTTGGCAGAGTTTGTTCAAAAGGAAGTCTCGAACGTATTAAGAAGTGAAATTGCCCTGCAAAATTCGAAACAAATCCTCGCATGAACCTTTACCCAAAGCTTCGCCCAAACCCTCAGGGTGAAAGGTTAAGGGTAAGGTCGGTCCGTTCGTGACCCTTACTCTGTCAGTCGATCTCGATTCCGGCACCAAAGTCCGGATGCTTTTGAATAGTATCGTAGAGATATAAAAAAACGTTGATGTTCCTTTTTATCCACCCGTTCCATTTTATTCTACTTTCCTCTGTTCCTTCGAGCTTACCTAGACGAAAGTTCTATGGAGAAGAACACATATTCTCCAGAATCGACCATTCCGAGTTGCTCGGCAGCTAAAAGAATTTCCCTGATGGTTGTCGAATTGGCACACATTACTACAACTGAAACAAAGAAAAACCTTTTTACTTTTCCATCGTCTTCGCTATCCCATTTACGTGACGAGACACTCTACCAATTCCAACCATCGTATTTCACGCACCGAAATAAGGTCCATTCAAAATTTTAGCCCTATAGGATCCTGCACACCATTATTTACAATATCAATATGAAAGATAGGTATTCTTCTCAACGAATAGGGAGACACGCGTGCTCGTCTCTTGTTTTTCAACTTTTCACGTTCTTATACGTCAAGATACAGAGATAGAGTGCGCGATGCGTATAGAAATAGAAAGAGAACGCTGCACTAAGGTCTCCTGTGTCCTCGTCTAATTTACGCATACAACTTAATATAATAAATACGTAAGTATAACAACGATCAACGAACGATCAGTCCATAAATGACTGATTAAACGCGAGCAAAAGGAGCCTCCAAGCAGCGTTCTTTTCATATTGCCAAATCGCAGTCACTTACACGGTAACTTATGAGCCCGCGTACTCTAACTTTATATCGCTCTGTTTCTATATCTTCAGACATTTGTCCTTCAAATTTCAAAATAATTTATCCTCGAACGGTATGAATGTTACGAGCGAGTTCTGCTGCCTCACGCGTATAAATTTGCTGCGACAGAAAAGTAGAAATTTGGAAAAACGTTTCAAGAAAAACGACGGTCAGACGAATAAAGGAGATCGACGTTACTCGAAGCAATCTGAACGAGAGAGGCCTTAGGCATAGGTTTCAACTTACTCCTGACAGACTTTGCGAGGAAGGTGAGCAAGTTTCGATAATCTTCGACGGTACTCGACTCCTGGTTGAAGTTTTTGTGAACCGGTGTCTGATTGAGGGCCGTGAAAATGGCACCCAGAGTGAAGTGACACTCGGAATTGCCGCGGCTGCTCGCCATCTCGTGATTGTGATAAAGAAGTCCGACGATCTTCCATTCGAATCGCTTCAAGATATGTTTGAGCGCCTCGCCTACCAGTCGATGGGAACCCATCATTCTGGTCAACGTTGGATAGTGTTCGCCCTTGTGACGGAATGCCTCGGCCTGAGCACCCGCCGTTAAGACAGGAATACGCCATACGCCCGCGTATCGCGCTACTGGCGCGATCGCGTAGTCGCAAACAGGACCAAGGAAGGCATCTGTGTTCACAAACGTCCACGAGTTCAAAACCCACCCTATCCTTCTCGCGATCAGCTCTTCTAAATCGTCATTGAAATTACGACTGATCGGTTCATCCACGTTTACGGGGTGTTAAAAAATAAACATGCGATCGTATCCTATCACGTGCCCTCCGTTACACTTTGTAGCGTTCCGCTTAACGCTGCTGCGTCTAACACCGTTAAAGGCGTATTGGACGTGAGCCGTGTCGAACAGAAAGACGTTGCAGTTAACTTCATCAGAGATAAACATCGGGAATCTGCTTCTACTGGCATCAGCTCAGGACCAGGGAAACCTCTGTATTAGACGTGGCAGTGTTATAATTGCATAACGCTTAAATCAAATCAACCTTCGTCTCTCTTTCGCTTGACGAACGAGCGGAATTGAATGTAAGAGCGAAAATTCTGTGGCCGTTTGCTTGCCAATAAAGAAAAGACGTGGGAGTACCAGAGTATCTCTAGTCTGAAATGAATTTCCATATAAATTTCGAAATAGAAAACCTCACTTTCTTAATCGTCTTCATATCAATCTAGATTCGTGCTTCGTAATTATCGCCCACTTTTTTTTAAGACCCTATATATTAGACGGGATTTCGTATGGCGCAATCGAAGTTGAACGTCGCGTTGTTCAGAATTACAAACATTGTCACGTGTGTGAACCGCTTGATCCAGCGATATAATTTCATCAACAAGTTTCACTCTACTTCGTCATCCACCTTTTTGCTTCTACTCCTCCTCCCTTTCCTTCCCTCCTCTCTCCATTTCTATTTATACCTATCTACATGTAGGTACGTACATTTATTTTTATATTCGTCTTTATGTTTCCTTGTATAGCCAAGTGAAACGGTAATCTTCTCGATCTTATGGCCTTGCAATACCATTTGCAGTTTACGAAGGAATTTCTTATCAACGGTAATTCTACAAGAGATTTGGTCCAGCTTGCGATCCGAGCTGAGATGCGAAACCGTGTTATCGTAGAATGCATATAAAAGGATCGAAGAGCAGAATGGCAAGACGCAGAGATAGTTAGAGGACGGTTCGCTACCTATGTAAGTAAACGGCAGAAGATTAATGCTACATAGCGGTCGTGAATTTCGTGGCCAGTCGAGGGAATGATGGTCGGCAGACGGTTTGCATGCAACGTAAGTTCGATCGCGATTGATCCTTTCACGATGTGCAAAAATCACACTGGAAACAAAATTATAAAATTCAAGACGAGCGACTTATCAGAGGAATCATCGTTTTGTCGGTAACATAAAAGCGTCGTAAATGTAATATCAACGGTAGCCGAAATTATTATTTCATTATAATATTTTATTATAATATTATTTTTCTCCGGCAGAAAGTAATTGGATCACAAAGTTTACGAAAGAAATATTTGCTATTATTTTACTCTAATAGAATACCATAACACGACAAAGTGGATTTTTAAAATACTAAACTACATTAACAAAATTGGTGTTCGTAATTGTCGAAGCTTGTGGAAGCTACTTCATTGTTTGAAAACCTCTTCATCTTCGGATCGTTTAATTTTCTCGAGTGTTAAATCAAACAAAGAAGATTCCTCCTCTATTGACAAAAGGAGCATCGATATTGTTTCAAACAACGAGTGAGAATAATCTGATTACAAATTAATTGCAAACACTGTAATTTGATTGTAAAATACACGCATATAATGTATTTAATTTTGTAAACAAAATTGAAATGTATAAATTCCGACTCGATAAAAAGATAGTAAATACGCTTCGAATTATAAATTTGCCTGATATAAATTTCATTTGAAAATTCCCTAAAGCAGTTCTTTCGATTTTTTATTTACAACTATTCTAGAAATCGCTAGATCGAAAAACAAGATAAGCATCTCGTATACCTATTCTCCTCTCTGCTATCCTTGCCAATTTATCCAAATCTCTTTCATGCTGCGTTGTAAAGAAAGATAAACGCACGTTTCGCCTGACTTTTATTCACATTTTTAATATCGACAACTCGGTTTATGAGAAAAGTTTGAAAAAGTCATCGCGCGCTGTAGTTTCTAATATCGTATCGCAAAATGTTCGTACGCGATGAAAGAGAAAAAATAAGAAGTGCGTACGATGCTCGAACAACCCTAAGTATTAACAAGTATCCACCGTGACGAATAATGAGCGAATTTACGCGTCGACGCGGTACGACATAACACGGTCACCGTTACGTGGTAAAACCGTGTTTTTCTCTCTGAACGTCTCGTTCGATCGATACGACACGGCCAACGAAACGCGTTTTACCTCCGATACTGAAATTCAAGCACAGTCCGCATATTCGAGAATGTGAACTCGAATACGTGTACTAAAACGTGTACACGCAGCGGAAAGAATGGTCGCTGCTGATGATTTCCGCGTGTTCGATCGAGACTGCTTTACCGCTGCTCGTCACGTAAACACAGCCTAATACGACCGCTGCGTGATACATACGATCGACCGCACAGTGCGATATACAATGAACAAAAATCAAAACGATCATTGTTCGATTTTGATGTTATTATTCGATGATATCGTCAATCTGCAGGCAAATGATATGAATACACAGAAACAGTGTAAATTCAGAAGCCTGTTCAAACCCGACTAGACATGATAAAAATTAATAAATAAAAGATACAATTACTATTTAATTACTAAATAAAAGATACAAATGTGAGTAATAATTCACCGAAGAATCGATAGAGAATTAGCAAAGATCGTTTGTCAATTTTTGTCAGATGGTGTTTGTTACACCTTCGATATTGGGAATTTGAGCTAAGATACGTACGATTCTAATTTCCAATTAAAAAATTTCTTTCTTTTCAAACTGTACAAAACGATTCAAATCATCCTGCGATTTT
>JACXIT010000205.1:1021614-1115010 GCA_014737525.1 Bombus difficillimus
CGTTCGTCAATTTCCGTCAGATGATGTTTGTTACACCTTCGATATTGGGAATTTGAGCTAAGATACGTACGATTCTAATTTCCAATTAAAAAATGTCTTTCTTTTCAAACTGTACAAAACGATTCAAATCATCCTGCGATTTTGATTTGATACTGGAAGATACTGTATTATATTGCTACATGATCTTGTCCTGCTACAAGCTGCTACACTGGATGTTCTTTATTTTTTTCTTTTCTTTAGCGAAGTCACGACTCGTTAGAAGTCTGTTCAAACCCGACTAGACATGATAAAAACGAATACTAAATACAAGATACAAATGTGAGTAATAATTCACCGAAGAATCGATAGAGAATTAGCAGAGATCGTTTGTCAATTTTTGTCAGATGGTGTTTGTTACACCTTCGATATTGGGAATTTGAGCTAAGATACGTACGATTCTAATTTCCAATTAAAAAATGTCTTTCTTTTCAAACTGTACAAAACGATTCAAATCATCCTGCGATTTTGATTTGATACTGGAAGATACTGTATTATATTGCTACATGATCTTGTCCTGCTACAAGCTGCTACACTGGATGTTCTTAATTTTTTTCCTTTTCTTTAGCGAAGTCACGACTCGTTAGAAGCCTGCACATCTAACCACACTCATTGCAAGAAAATTTTCAAATTTGCACAAAAACTCTGTTTCGTGTTTCTTCGCTGGAAAGAATGGAAAAATTGGTTCCCGGCATCGACACTATTTACTTAAACGTTACTGTGTACGGTTAGACAAACGAGTCGCCATGTATCAAGTTTCAGGAAAACTGCACATTGTATGCATTTTTGTATGTTTGTCCAAAATTCTCATTCAAATGCCGCAATGTGAACGCGAGAACGCGGCCTGCGAATCTGACTTACGAACGTAATCAACGAATTTTGATTTTCGTCCCGAATTCTCGTTCAAATGTCGCATTGAAAATCGAGTAGAAGAAAAGATACCGTTGACACGTTTGCTTCCGTACCGATTTCCATTGATTGTCCGTATCGTCGAGCCAATTTAACGACATAAACATAATTTTTTTTTAAACCATTTATAATATTTAATTACATATAATATAATATTTAAACAAAAGCAAGTAAAAATAGTTTGTTTCGATATTTTTGCCGCAATGAACGCGTTAGATCGAGCCTTTGCGGTCGTATATCTGTCTTCAAACTCCAAAGCACTTTTATCGTTCCAGTCGTATGTCTACTCTCAGCTGCTAAAGCAAAAAGCCATTCCGATTGTACATCATGCCGACAGGGGAAATTTCTCAAGCCAGAAATTCAGAAATTACGAAAAGAGATACGTTGAGCACGTACAAGCTGTTGGTACTAACGATCACCCTTCATACTAATTTCTCAGGCCATCTCGTCAAAGAAATGTTTCCAGCAACGTTTAATTAGAAAATAATTTTCATAATTTTCCGAATTCCCAGCTTAGAGAGCTTCCCTCGTGAGACAACGTGCTTTCAAAATAGAGTTCTAAACGGAAGGTATCTTGTCAGACACCGATGACCGACAGCGTATTAAACGAGCTAACGTTAAAAGAAAATGACTCATCCTCTATAGTTATCGCGATTCGAGGCACAGAATGACAATGATTCGGTTAAATTTGCAGTAGCAGATGGAGAGGAAGAGGAGAGGAGGGCATCGCTATACCAGAAGAGAAGTAATTAAACGGAATTGAGAAGGTATTTAACGACCACGATGCGCTGTCTTTTGAAACGACTATCCGACTGCTTAAAAATTCGAGTTATCGTATAACTTTCAACGGCGTTTCGCGCTGTGTATTTCAACGGGCAAGCGATTATTTACGTTAAAGTTTCTTATTACTCCTGCAGAATTTTGTTGCGTTTCCCTGTCAATTTATATTTTTAAAACATTCTGAAACGCCTCTATCTTCTCTCGATATACACATTCGCGAACATCCATTTTATTTTGCAATAATTCTTGCGCGACTTGTGCAATATTACAATCAGCTGGCAGCCAAAGTTTTCGTATTTATAGCCAAATATATTTATCTTTTCGACTATACAGTCCTGCTGGATCGACCGAGCAACTGCACCGAGCTATAACGTTAAATTGATAAGAGATCGAGGAAGATTCATAAAGAAAAATTAAGCTGTTTCGAGTGGCGCGATGCAGGTTTTTATCGGCGAAGGTGGAAACGTTTCAAGGATCTTACGGTCTCGTCTATTTTTTCAAATGGAAGTATAAATACAAAAAAGGTGTATCAGTTTAAAAGACACTTATCCTTCCTTGTTTTTCATACGATAGGTTTTCAAACATTAAAATCAAAATATCTTTTAAACAATCATTTTCCGACCCAAGTGCCGTAATATCCTCTCTCTCGTAGAGAGAAAATCTTTCTCATACAATCTTTGATACGCTTCCACTTTCGGAAAAGATACACGCACGCATGATGCATCGCTAGAAATCAATTAACTTTTCCTACTGAAATCTTTTCCCACCTCCTACCATTTTCGCGTTATAGCTCGGCCAAGTTGCGTGGGACACCCTATGTAGACCACACATAGTACAATCTACTAACTGGAATAGTTAAATGTCAAGTGATGTTAATTGCACTATTCGCGATCCTAAAATCAAATTACACAAGAAATTCCTTGATTTTCACAAACAACAAAGGTTTCAATCGAAATTGCACAACAACGGTGAAATTATGACGTGTCCAATCTATACAGAGAATTTTACTTTAGCAAATTACACGGCTCGAGAAAGGGAAGAAAAGCGAGATTTTCGGTCGAGTGGCGGAGGATGAACCTCGGTTGTTGTTGCATCGATGGTCGATGGCCGATGGTCAAATGCACGAATGTCGCTGATAATTAGCTACAGTAATATGACGTCGACCGAGCACGATGTTCGGTCCCTTTCCGCTCTGCGGTTCGCCACGACCCTAAGCATCTACGACGAATTACGCCGACGATTAACGCCAAACGATGGTTCCAATGGAGGAGGCAGCGGACGCGCGAGTCGATTTCCGCCGGGACGACTCGAATCGAGTCATTGTAGAATAGCGGATGATCGTTGTCATCCGATAACGCGTTCCACGATAAAACGATCGGTGACTGTACGAGAAAACGTGGTGACGGCCGAGTGCGTAAACAATTCTAATTTTAGAATCCGCGATAAGCGAATCGGTCGAGCGGAGCAAAGACCGGTATTTCTTTGAGAAATCCAATTCAAACGTTAGTTTGACTAGACAAATTTCGGGATGGAATAGAATTCATCGAATAGGAGAGAGGGGGAAGGAGAGGAAGATCGGATCGTGTTAAACGGAGCAAGTTGCTTGGTAAATGCGGCACGAATTCGAATGGGCCGAAACGGAGATCGAGTTGGTGAAATAGTACGGCGGAAAACTGGAGAAAGTTACAGAAATGAAAGAAAGATAACGAAGAATGACTCGTGGTCCCGCGATTCGGCTCGGTACGAATGAATTGGTCTGTTCGTTAAACGAAATAAAGAACGCTAATTTCTTCAAAGAGGTCGATGGAAATTCAAATATAAGAAGAAGATGGATCGTCAAATGGATCGGAACAGACTGGACAGAAGGAAGTAAGAAAGATTCGAGCAGTAAAGAACGATACGATTGGAAAACGAGGAGAACCAATGAAAGAAAGATAACGACGAACGACCTGCGGTCCGGTTGATGTAAAAGTCGAATGCGGCCAAGGGTCCCTGGATGCTGGAGCATTTCGAGTCCCGATGATCGACCGTGATGTTCCATCCTGGTAGAAGTCCCTTCGCAGAGCTAACTGCTTTCACCGCGAGTAGAACAGCTGGCAATATCCTCGGCATGCTCTGTTCATGTCGAGGATCAGCCGGCGCTATCACTGCCAGTCTCACCTCCTTTTCGACCCGTGGTCGCGTTTCAATACACTTCGCAGACTGAATGATTACCGTGTTATTTGCGCTCGCGCTAGCACATATCGTTGTCAAAAACAGCGTCAGCCTCACCGATGGGATGCTTCCGCGCCTTTGCATCTCGTTTCGATCGCTACTTTTTCAATTTCGTCATCCCTGCACGCGACGCGCAACACGCCCCAGTCCGTTTAATCTCGTTGTTCGCGAATTCGCGCGCCGTCTCTTCGCAGCGCCGATCGACCGTGCATTTTCACCCCCTTTCTTTTTTTACTTCTCGCTCAGAGATATAAAGATGTCCACGTCCCACCGAGGGTATGATCTTCAGGCGCCAATTTCACGATCGCGCGTTGAGATCGTTGATCACCGAATCGATGATGATCAACGTGTCATCGCGAACAGAAATGCGTTCCCTTTCGCACAGAATACAATCCCTACTCTGTATGTCGTAGCGATTGCGCGCGCATTAGTGCCGAGCCGAGTCTTCGAAATTCAACCATACCAACGCGAGTTCCATCATTCGAATCATAGAAAAGTCTATGGACTTAACCCGTAAACTGGGTAAGACTATCTACGAATTTTCATTTCTCTGGTAATTCGACAAGCGTATGCTGCGTCTTTATAACGTTAACCACTGCGTAACTTAATGACTATCAGCGTACGTATAATCCACGATACCACCTCTTTTGTACATTTCTCAATCTCTGTACAATGTTAATGACAAGTTATAACGAAACTCATGGGATTTAAAAAGTTCAAGTTTACGAAGAATTGGACGAATCGCGAAACGTTGACTAGGAGCGAGAACTTAAGAAAAGAAGAACTGTTCTCCCTCTTTTTCTTTCTTCCTTTCTTTTTAAAACAGTTTCAAGAGAGAGAGAGAGAGAGAGAGAGAGAGAAAGGGAGAGAGATCTTCCTAAAACGCCTCGAGAGAATCGCAACGAAAACCGCGTGTTATTTCAAAAGAAAAGGAAAGCTTCGCGGGCGGAACGAGCGAGCTTGGACCGCGCGAATGAAACTGACAAGCCAATCTCCAAAGCTCTCCCGCTTTACTCTGAATCGCGACCACCACCGATGCCGGACGATCATTCTCTTCCTTTTCCTCTTCCTCTGTTCGCTCCTTCCGTCCTTTTCCCCTCCAACACTAGGATAGAAGTTCGTACGTGCACCTTGCTGCGCCGATCGCGAAGATAGGTAGGAGAACGGTAGGAACGCATGCGTTTGAACTTTGCACATCCTCCACGTTCTGTCAATCGCCCTCTCCTGCCCTTCGCTTCCGCGTGCTCTCGCTCTCCTCGCTCGCAGTATCAAACATTAATAATCAAAATTGGTATTACTATTGTATGATACTGTCGTTACAAAGGCTTTTTTCCTTTGTCTCGATCTGAAACTTGGTACAGCGACGATAGAAAATTTGTACGTATATACTGTGCATGCTGTAAGAGGAATTTTGAAACATCAGCACTATAATGAGACGCGACTGTTGTTATATTGGTGTCATCGTGTAATGTCATTATATTGGTAAAATTAAAGACCAATTTGCAAAGTTATACATGGAAATTGTAAAATATTCATTGCAACCATACACTTGGCAGAGATCATGAAAATATTTAGACATGCAGGTGGACCATATTTAGTGAGACCATCTTTAGTGCTAATTACATATATGTTAAAGACAATTATTCATGCTGTGCATTAAGTTTTTACTAATTGTATGTTCGCTGTGTCTTGCAACTTCTATGTTTTTAAATGCATCTTCGGATTGCTCTCGTTACAGCGCTAACGAAATTGCAAAATGTTTCGTATAACACACAGAATATATGCATAAAAGATTTCTTTCTATATCATACTCTGTCACTGTATATCACGTAGCGCATTCGTTACAAAGCCTTTCTTTTCTCAAAATCTCCATTTGCAAGTCCATCGATGAAATCGGTCTGATTTTAAGCAATTGATCCCTGAAGAATCGCTTGTGAACGACTTCATAGAATATAGTGCAGATAGATCATACGTTAAACGATCTACCTAAGGTTAGCGACAAATTTAAATTAACAAATATTAAGAAAATGGAAACAAGAGAATGAAAGTAAGAAGACAACTAGTCTTATCGACGAACGAAGAACAATGTGTAAATTATCGACAAAAGGTATGCTTGTTATCGACGGACATAACAGGATTCGCTGACTCATACCGCGTCGTTCAAACGCGAAACGGCAAATTCACATATCTCTGCAGATTTAATTCGTGAACCGGTAAATGGTAAAAAAAAAAGACGGTATCGATCAGAGTAAAAGCAATCGATCGAGGGAACCTTGTAACACTTTGGACGGATATCGATCGCGTGCACTTTTTACGTTATTTGTTAAGAAAACATTTAAATATAGACTTTGCGACGCGTCTATCGCATATCGCACCGTAACAGAGCAATAATAGAAACGCTTCAGCTTCGTGATAACGAGTTGTGATAACGCGCAGGAAACAATGCGATAACAATGACTTCGGTTAATTGATACGGGCAATTAGATCAGCGATCGCACTCCTGCCTTCCTCGATCCTCGACCAAACATGGAGAAATTCTAACAACTGCGAACAATCGCGAAAACGATGCACGACGAAACAAGTTGACCTTCCGAGAAGACGTTCTCGAAGACAAGAAGAACGTTTCTTGTCGAAATGAAAGTTAAGGTACGCGATTGAAGCGTTTTACCGCATCGTACGGGTATGATCGCGTACATATTCATCTTGGCATAGGTTCAACAGTTTTCGGTAAAATTACTTCGTTGCCATGCAGAGACTGTTGACGTTTCCTTTTAACAACATCGATGTAACACCCCCGATGAGCGATCATGATAACGAAAGGTATGCTCAAAGTCGAAGCGCCGAGATAAAAAGTGCGCGTCAAATTAGGTTTTTATCTAGGCTACCGCGTATACGCGGAAACGCGTGATACGCGTCTCTTTTCGTTGCATCTGTTTCTCGTAGAATTTCATCTAAAATCGACTTATTGTTTACTCGCAGCGGGAAGAGCCAGGCAGAAATGGTTTTCGCATTGGTAGTACAGCGATCATTCGCGTAAACGTTTATAACGTCGACCAGCGGATTCGCCAGGCACGTGAAAACGTGTACATTAGCACTTATAGTTAGAAGCGACGGTTAGTTTTGGCGGGACTCGTCAACGATGGAAAGCGAATATCGAAAATGTCTGGAAAACTTACCACTGTACGACTTCCCCACGTGGGATTGCAACGCCTCTGCGTAATATTCGGGAACGGTAGTTTCGACATCGAACGTGCCGAACGTAAAGTTTGGCTGTTTCTTGATAAACTCTACCATGGACTTCATCATTAACTGACACGTGTGTTTGCCAGTAAGCTGACTCTGTCCGCTGGTCGCGTACACCAGATGCACCTTGTGCCATTCGTATCTACGGTAACGTTACAAGTTAGTCGAGTCGAAGCTAAACCTAGATCGCTTTTAAACATATTCTGTCGTTGATTAAATCGTTCGCTAATTCTTCTTTCATTTACCGATTCATTAAAGCTACAAAAAAATTGGCGAGATCCCTGAAGGCCACATTTCCGATTCTAGTTGTCATAAAGTACTCGTCCTTGCACTCGGTCTTCTTTTCCGTAAAATCAAAGGTGAATCCACCGGTGGTAATTAAAGGCGAGCCGAAGAATTTCACCACTCTGCCAACAGACGCTGAAATTAAACATCAACCTTGAACGTACGAAACCCCGTGGGCTTATGAAACTGCTGATAGATCGCTGCGTTACTTACCCACGCAATAATCGCAGGCAGGCCCGAGAAACAGATGAACGCAATTTAAGAAGCTATCGATCGCGCCACTTTGAGCGTACATCGCATCGCAGTGATCATCCTGCGGAAGGAACTTTAATTTCAACCAGTAGGGTAGAAGTCCTCGCGATCTGGCTTCGTAGACAGCCAAATCTGTAAATGCAACCGACAATCAACAAGCTCTCGTAGATTGTTCCGATACGTTTACGATAATTACAATAAGATTTTCTTATGCCGTAGCTACTGCCGCATAAGAAACAACGCCAATTCTGTACAACAAGGGAAACTTACCGAGAACCGGAAGGACTTTCGGCAACGCGATATCGAACCTAGGATCCGCCGGTAGAAGAACCGCTACTCTCAATTCGCAGGAACTCACACCGTCTTGATTCTTCTTGCAAAGAGCTTCACAGTCGCGGGCAAGTTGTACTTCGCGACAGTTCACTTTTCCATTCGCTGGACACCAGCCAATTAGCCAGGCGATCGTCAATGCAACGATCCAATTGGTATCCATCTATGTGCGGCGTCCTACGTTTTTCCCTTCAAACGAGATCGGTGAACCGCTCTGAACGTTTCGACGACGATGAGCCCTTGTTCGCTACTACGGTTTCGCGAATATCACGACCAACGATTCCTCTCCTGCTCGAATCCATCCTTTTCCTTGTAAGTCTTCGTTTCGCACTCTAATTTCTTCTTCCGGTCGTTGCTCTGTCAATCGAAATGAATCAATGCCGGATGATTCGATATTTTTATATTTCGATTCAAACCTAACCCCAACCTAACCCTAATAGAAAGGAAACCGCGACGCGATCTATCCTACCAGTTCTCTCCAACTATTCTCGGATGCTTCCTGCTGGAATGTTTCGGCGCTAACCCCTCCGTACCTACCATAAGATTCCTACGAACGATACGTTTCGATTCGAGTTTCCAGTCAGAATCCGAGTTTCATCGATCAAAGCAGTATCGATCGCTGAAAATGGATGTCGCGCGGCTCACGCCGCTAACACGTCCCTCGTTTCAAACCCCTTGTGGCACGACGCGAGATCCGCCCGAGGATACGAAAGAAGAAACAAGCTCCCGAGAACGAAAGGAGTACTACTGACACTCTGGATGATCTTGAACCGCATTAGCCAGTCACAAACACCCAAGTACACCTCTCGTACGCTCGTGTCGTGTTATCGCTGATTTTCTATCGCGTCGATTGATAATAGCTATCGAAAGCTTCGCTCACCTCCTCTCGCATTTTCTTCGACAGTTTCGATTAATAATAATCTAACGCCGTTCGTTTCTCGTGTATACAACTCCACCATGACGTATGCTTCTTTTCTTTACGTCGCTGATATCTTTTAACAAGAACCGCGGGATCTCATCTCAAATGTGAATATCCGAATTCTATTCTCTCGATCGCTTTGCGAGCTGGCTTTTCTGTTCCGTATCATGGTATGGACAACAATTCACTTGTCTTGATAACACCTACGAGGGTCGCATGATAACTAATGCACACTCTCTCGTCTGTATCTCGAGAATGAGAAAAGAGTTACAGCTCTGCGTGACCACTTATTTTATAGTTACATCCCTCCTTTATAAACATGCCAAATGTCGATAAGTTTGCTTCACGCAATCACCAACAGTATTGTTTCAAGCGAGATTGAAAATGGATGCGACGTCAACGAGATTCAAGAAACGTGCAGTGATCGAGTTTTTAAAGACGGAAAACGTTAAGCCTACGAAAATTCGTTTACCTGCTGTGTGTGCTACGATATCAAAACCATGAAATATTTGCGAACACGTATATGACGGTTTCGAAATTCAACCGAGACGATATCGTTGCAGCACGACGCTCGGCCGCACATCGCACGCACAACACCTGATGCTCTTGCGAGTTCGAAATTTAAAATCGTTCTGCAAGTGTCATATAGCCCACATCTGGCACCTTCGGATTTCCATTTCTTTCCAGAATTGAAGAGGACCTTGAAAGGTATTCGTTTCAGAATAAACGATAAAGTCAAGGCAACGATGAAATACTTTAACAAAAATAGGTTAGCAGAATCCTTTGCTGTCAGGACGAAAAGACTTGTCACGCGTTAAGAAAAATGTATCGAAGTTAACGACGATTATATTGAAAAATAATACGATATTTTGTAACTAATGAATTGTACTATCATTTCCTTCTCTTTTTCATTTCTACTTCCTTTCTCGAGATACAAGCGAGAATACATTTACTTGTCAGCCTCGTATTTAGTTAATTAACCGCAACTTTGATATTTCAATGTAAATAAAACACCAACTCGAACCCCTGCTTTTTCAAATGACTTTAACCTACTTTTCCGAAAAACTGCAAAATGAAAGTAAAATGAACTTCTATTTACCTGCGAACATCCTTAAATTTTTAAACTGTTGTCATTTGTACATAACCTTCTTCTTCGTACGAGTGATGATGAAATTAAAAAACAAAGGAGATAGTACCTTAGTAAGTACGCTGAATGCGAATGTGAATTATTTTGAAACAATTCAGTCTCTGACAAGTATCGCTATTCTATAACTGAAACAATCGGCACGTCGTACGCCACTTTGTATTTCAAATATTTACAACATGATTTCTATGAATATAACTAACGCCGCGATTTTTTCCTATAGACGTACTACAGGGGACGATAATTGTAGAAAGTTGCACATATCAAAATATTTATTTATGCATTTTTATGCTATTTGTTATTTGAAGCGTTTGTAGAATACGTTTCAAATCAGTTTCGTCTTACACAGATCGGTTAATTTATGGATATATTTTGGCGCCAAACAGTGCTTTGTCGCTTGCACATAGAGATGGCGTGCAAAATCACTAACAGTTATTTATCAGTTTCTCGCAGTGGTCGCAAAATCACGATCATGGTCGTGATCTAACTTTATTCACAATCGATTTTTTTATCTTGAGTCAAATTGCTCACTGCGATAGTATTTCTTAATTTTGAATAAATTATTTCTTATAAAATACTCCAATATTGCTTGCGTATAATGTTAATTCAAAATTACGTTACGTTTTTTTCATATAAGTAAATTTGCTTTATTTGATATTAAATATAATTCAATTTCCTTTTCTTCATCTTATATCTTAAAGAATAAAATATTAATGTTTTCTCTCGATTTCAAGATCGTAATATTCATTTAGTGTCGTTAATGTAAAATATACAGGTTATGTGATGCGTACAAAAAACATTTCTCCACCAATCAGAAACGATCACAAAAATCACAAAAATTACAGTGGAAAATCATTGATTGGGAACGATTGTGATCGAATCACTGCCATTCATAAATTCACAAATAGTAGTTCCCGCCATCTCTACTGATTAATGCTTTGGTGTCTATGATTATATGTTGTATACTCTTAAAATTTTGGCTCAAAATTAAACATGAGCGCAATCGATTTTCAGAAATTTTACGACAGCAAAACGGTCGAGAAGGTAGAAAAACAAGAAACAAATTGTGAGAGAAAGGTATTTAAAACGTGGGTGAAGAAGCATCGAAAAATGCCATCAAGCATTTTAGGGCCGCCCGACTTTTGGATGAAATTTGATAAACAAGCGGATGCGCTTAACACAGCTTCGAAAGAGAGTAACGATTACAATATGCTTTGCACGTTTGTTTATCAGGGATGTAATGGTTATCGTAAATTCGTAGTAGCTCATCCTGAAATATATTGGTGGCATTATGAGCATCTACCGGCAGAAAAAAGATGCTCTTACGAGGTATGTTATCGATAACGTTTCGTTGCATTTGGAGATATTTAAGATACACATAGAAACGATGCAATAAATTTACATTTAAATTCAGATAATTCCAGAAAATCAGCCTTGTCGATTATATTTGGATTTAGAGTATTCGATCGAACTAAACTCGGAACATGATGGACCGTCTATGACAAATATATTAATTGATATTTTTTGCATGTACTTGCTTAAGCACTGGCGTATAATATGCAATAGATACAACGTAATCAACCTAGATTCAAGTACTAACGAAAAATTTAGTAGACATGTTATATTTAATATTAGAGATGTAGCCTTTAGAAATAATTATCATGTTGGTAGATTGGTCAAATCTATATGCATGGATATTTTGGATTATGTTTCATCTAAGAAAAAGCAACACGATATTTTAACCTGCTTTAATAGAATGCAACTTGAAGGATTAATTGTTGAAACAAAGAAAGGAAAAAGACTGTTTGTTGACACTGCAGTTTATACTAAGAATAGGCATTTTAGAATATATAAATCCACCAAGTGGGGGAAACAATCAAATCTGGTGGCCTCGAATGATTGTAAATATATTCCATCTACTGCATATAATGATAACGAATTAAGCATATTTCTAGATTCTTTGATATCGTATTTTGCTACGAAGAAACGCTTGATATTACTGGAATGGTCTGAGAACTGTGTACCAAATACAAATTGTTTTAAGGATAGAGTACAACAATGCAGTTATCAGGAAAGTGGTAATGCCTGTTCAAATTTTCCAATGTTAGATAAATATGTTAACAATTTAATATCTCCTGGAAAAATACGTGTATGTAAACATTATGAATCTGCAAGAATATTGGTCTATGAAACTATGGGATACAGGTATTTACAATTCTTTGTATCAGATTATTCTAAAATCATGGTAAAAGGAAGTAAAAAAGTAAGTTAAAAATGTGCAATTAAATTTTTTCATTTGCGGCTCCATTTTTGGACAAAAAAGATTTAGAAATTTGTTAAATACCTATACTTAGAAACATATTATTTCATTCACTAATTCTGATTAGCTGTGCTTATTCATTTTTGTATTTATAAATACAGTATATCCGAATATAAAATTAGTATAATTTCAATTCATGCCATAAGTTTCAGTACTTAGATTATTCTAGTAACTTACAAAGTGCTGGAAATATCATCCATGATGTTGCAGCCAGATTGTTGCTCAGTGAATTAAATAAGCATAGTATTACCGTTTTATTCTTTATTTTTATATATATCGTCATAAAAATAGCTCGTTTTAAAAATAACCGAAATCGTCATTAACTAATAAATATGTATCACACAAGCATTGGAAGAAATGAAGAATTTAAACACATCAATTATTATCAATTCATGTAATTGTAATTCACTATACAAGTGGTTTACAGATTCAATTCTATATATATCAAGGGCAATATTTTCAGTGTTTTGTAAATAATTAATATAAATAAATTATTTGTGATGGTATGTATTTAGAATGATACCAAGTCTTGATTGACGTCGTTTATAACGATAAATAGTAATAGTGGTGACTCATCAGATTGAGCAGAAATAAAGAAGTGGGTTGTTGCTATATAAATATATGCTTACTTAACGAATTTTATAAAAATTTTTATTTTCCTATAAACGGTCTCATGTGAACACATTTTATTCTATGTTTTGATTTACTTTTTTACATGAGAAATTCTCCCCCCCTTCGGTTGTGCAATGATTATCGTAAAAAGCAATTATTACTTTTTTCTTTTTTTGCTAATAGGTACTGTGAAAATATTGGCAGATGTCATAAAAGTAACAATGTTTTATGGATCGTAAATTTAAAAGATAAAATAATATATCAGAAATGTCATGATCCAGACTGTTTTGGTTTTAAATCTCAACCAAAACAATTACCAGAGGAAGTTTATTTTCAAATCGACGAGGAAGGCGATACATTTTTGAGTAGTGCTATAACAGACGACATAGTGTAGAAGTCTAGTCCTTTTAATATCAAAAAGTTTTATTGAGGTAGAAATATTTGAAAGACAGTATTGTTAGATGGAGGTAATACACAGATGGGAACAAAGTTGTTGAACAATTTCAAATACACAATACAAAGCTTCGTTTCCACGATATTTTCTCCCGAGAGTGGTACGAAATATTAACATATAAAACATTTACATGCTTTTTTTGCATGATATTGCAAACGTCTTATATAATATACTAGATTATTGTGTATTATATTAAGATGTGTACTACATTAAGATATGTGTTACATTACACAAATTATTTACAATTTATATAAGTAATAAATGTGAATCGATTTCATGATATAGACACATATATATATAGTTGTACACAACAAATTCAGATATATGTACTTGTAGAAAATTAATTCTCCATATTTTATGCAACTATTTATATTTTCACTACCCACAGTGTACATAAATACAACATAGCATTTTGGCTATGTAAAATTATGCAGACAAAAAAATCGTGTACAAATTGTAATTTACTTTACATTTTTTTACGATTGCATTCTTCTTCCCATATTTTTTTTTTGTACCATACAATGAATAGCGTAAATGAAACTAATTACGAATATGATCAGTCTCGTGTTTGTTGCAATAAAGAATACCATACAAACAAAATGCTACTTGTCAATTTCCAAAATTCTTCTAATTTGATAAAAGCACATTTCATACTCGGTATCATCTTCAATGCAACCCCGGTGATCCAATGTATCCACTCATTCGTACCTGTATCTTTGTATCGCGATCGCGGTCGTTACATTACCATTCTGCCCGTACAACATCATGTTAAAGACTTTCTATTGGCCAAAACCAATTTCATTATTTCAAATATATTGCAATTATTGGTCAGACAAATAACTTTGTAAGAAAAAAATAACGTAATAAACTCCTGCCTTCGTCGGTTGTATCTGCTGTACTATCTATATCTTCGTCGCTCTCGTCACATTCTTGCGTTTCTGGGAACGTCAGACTCTCGATTTCTTCAACAAGATGACATTCCATCGTATCTCTTTTGCTCACCATTTCAGTCTCTTTATCGTTTTGTGTGTTATTTTCCTCCGCGCTTCGCTTAGAAACATTCTCGTCGCTCGAAGAAATATGAGTAGCATTAGAAATATTTGTACTCTCTTTTGCAGATTTATAACTTTGATAATTTTTCGACGCTTGCCTCATGCGAATTAAAAAGTCTGGCAATCCTAAGGATTTATAAATACAAAGATAAGTTGTAATTTAAGAAAGTGGAAATTGTCTTCGTTTTTCTATTTTCTCTAATACCTGACATTGCAACCCACGCAGTAATAGCAGATGGAATATTCACACCAGGATCATCAAAGTACGTCAATCCAAATTCGATGCCTGGTTGGTGGAGTTCTGTATAAGGCCTTATCACCATGTACGACCAATACGTTGTGACTCTGTTACATATACACAGTTCAAATTATTTAATAATAACAAAAAATCCATTAAGACTTTTCTCCTACTTTTACATTTACTTTTATAATATTGGCGATCCAAATATGTACTTTTATCGAGCTAGGTGATTCCATAATGAAATATAAAACTAAAAAATACTGATCAAGTAACTTAACAATATCGTATACATATACATGCGTGCGTGCGTGCGTGTGCGTGTATATTATTCTATATATGTAGCATGTTGTAAAAAACGAGTAAAAATGACCTAAGATATTTATGATACCTGTATATTCCTGGTTTGGTAGGTGCATTAGGATGTTCTGTTACTTTACTTATAATTACGATTAACTGTTTTTCTTTGTCCATAATCCATCGTCGTTGATATACATAGTCTCTGTTTGTAAATAATCTCTAAAGTCAAACAAACAGAGTGTTAAAATTTAAACGATACGATTGGGTGATCAGTGTTATAAATAGTTTTCACATTACGTGAGTTATTACAAACCGGCCATATCATTTCCCAATATATGACATCAGTACCATTATCAACAGACTTTTCTGATTTTGGGTCTGTATCTATAATTTTTAATTCTCGGGCAGTTAAATCCCACTTCTTCCTGTAATCCAGATCTATCTGGGTTTGCAGAAAGTCTTCAGCAGTAACATCCGAAAATGTACCATATACTTTATATGCAAATAATCCTCCAGAGTTTGGTTCTTCCCTCCTCCAAATGAGCATATCTTGCCGTTCTATGTACGGTCTCCATCCCTCCGCTGAAACCAAAAAAGGAGTATATCAGTTACAGATATGTTCACCAATAGACAAATTGATGTTCAAAAGAATCAAATGTTACGTACGATCTTGATTAGAAGTAGCATTAAATTTATTGCCATAGCATGTGCAATATTTTATGCCAGGTTGCTGAGCATCTATCATAATTCTTAGGTGACATTTTGGGCAAATAACTGTAATGTCCTTTAATTTGTGAATTTCTTCAATATCCTGTCTACAGCTAATAAGCATAAAAAATAAAATAACCAATGTTAGTGGAAGATTTTGATGGATTTGTAATTCTTAATCTGTTAATTAGGTTTTCTCTTAAAAGTTCTGATGTTCAAAGTTAATAAGTTAGTAAAAAAAACTTAATAAAATCAACTGTGATTATTTATCTTTATCACAAATCAAGTAATACATAAGATATATGGAATTTATAAATATATTTATTATATTTAAGAGAATAACAATTCTAGTAACGAATTAACTTGTTTTTCCTAATTAACAACTTAAAAAGAGATATAAAAGAGGAAAAAGAAATTGAAAGGCAGCTGCAATAAACAATTAGTTCCACTCAAATATTTGATAAACTAACAACAAAAATCAACTAAAAATTAATTAAAATCAGATCACTTTTTTAACTGTATTGTAAATGTATAATCAACTAATATTTTCAGCAATAAATTTCTGCATTTTTGGATATGGAACCTACACCTGTTTTTACTCTCAATAAATACAATATACATATTGGAGCCTTCTAATTGTTGCAAAGCTATTAATTTGCAAAGAACCATCTACTATACCTGTTGATTTCTTCTTCTCTTATCCTTTCACGGTCCCAATTGTACACTGTTATACCAATGCTGCTCGTTAGAAAATGTCTAGCATTCCTCATTGTACGACGTTTCCAATTTTTCATAAATTCCTTAAGTGCTACCTCGTCCCATATTCGTGTATATAAATGAAATATCTGCAAGCTCCTTCGAATACGTTGTGCAGCAATGAATTCAAACTGCCTGGCACAAGCTTTGGCTACCTGACCGCTTTGTTGTTTCAACCACAATGCTACTCCATTGCGATATCCACAAAATTTTCCACAGTTCTCGTACTGACCAAAAGAAGATGCTAACCTGGTTCCATTTCGAATGCAATTCGAACTCAGTTGTTTTGATAACAAGCCAGAACATTGCACCACATACATTGTTAATCTCCCTGCTGTTTAATGGCTCTTAAAGAAATTCTTTTGAACAATGGAATATAAAGGTGACCGCTACCAACCAATTTCGTACTTAATCTCTATAAACTTAAATTATCTTGGAGCAACAATTTATAGGTTATGTTCTACGTTGTTAAAATGAGTTATTAATCAGAAGTCATCGCTCTTTATATTGATTTCAGTAAATCTCACGGTAACGTGTTCATTGCATTTTTTATTTAAGAAACTATAAATTATTTATGAAACTTATAAAACATGTTGACGTTGTGGTAAGTATTCAACTACGTGAAATCATGTATCTAATACTATAGATTCATGGATATATCGATACCTCGACTGTGCGTGTATCGATATATCAGATCTCGTTAAGCGCAACGCAAGCGTAATCGTAAAAATAAAATAACATAAAATATATTAAGTGGACAAAATATATAAAAACTATTAAATTTGAGTCAAAAAGTAGATATTTTTAAACTCCAACACGTTACAGCAATCACCAAATTGCGACGAGTGTAAAATTAAAAAGTGATTAAGATTCAATATTATCGTTAATTTGATAATAGTTCGCGCAATATGGATATGTCTCTGAAGGTACGCAATTACCCGAAACTGGTGAGTACGCATATTTCGACGGACAATCTAGTAGATATCCTTCGAGTGCTCCACGTTCGTTACGTATACATTTGAAATATTTGCTCGAACAAGGTTCTTCATATGGGAACCGACCCTCGCTTGTACATAATACCTTATTTAAGCGGTTCATCTGAAAAAAACAAAAGAAGTGGTAAGTACGAGAAATACATTTAATGACTCACGAAAGTATTTAAACATCTACCATAGAACATATTTATGTATATATTATATGTATTATACCCCTATAATGGGTAAACTGCGGATATTTCTGCAAATTCATATTTTTCTATGCATACAATTACAAACTCACTTAGGAAGACAATTATTTTACTTATTACAATTGTAACGACTACTATATTTCGGTTATTTTATATATTTAAACATATTCTATGCGTTCTGTACACTTTTGTACTTTAAAATAAATGCGTAAAAATCCGCAGTCTAATAATGAGATACGATTAAAGCAATAGCATAAACTTTATATGCAATATGGATAAACCTATATGCGTGCAACTTTTAAAATAATAAACTTCTTTCAAACTAGCCCTAGGAAGCTTCCAAACTAGTATTCTTGGATTCTACACATCGGAAACGAGATACAAATTTTGATTTTAAAAAAATGGAAATTCGATGTGCCTCAAAACGAAGATTAACCTCAACTTTTATCAATACAATTATAATAGTTAGGTCTCATTACGGCGATTCATGTATAACGTAATACATATACATATGTTTATGAAAGTCTTCTATAAGTGTTCAAATATCATATTATAATATCATATTTTAGAGAAAAGAGAAAAGCAAAATAGAGATGCTTACGACTGTAATCGAATCAGGAAGTTTGTGAAGTGAAAATTTCACGCAATCGTCTGTTCTTGATGAGCACAACAATTTTTCCTCGTCAAAGACGGAGCCTCTTGGACACGCAAACGACATGATATTCGTCATCATATCGTCGTTATTAACACACTGATAAAATATATTGCAATATTTCGGATGTCGCCGAAAACCACTTGGACAAATGATACAGAACCTATCTACGCTTAGATTGCCAATATCAGGACTGTCTTCAATTTTGAACTTTGAAAATTCAGGTACTAGCGATGCAGCGTATATCCGGCGTTTGCATAAACCCTTTGACTTAATTCTCTTTGGGAAATTGCAAGTCTTCAGCTGATCGTCCCAAAATGTTCCAACGGGACAAGAGAACTGGTACCTAACCAAGGAATTTCCGTATAGTACACATCTATAAAATTTCGAACAATCCTCGGAATTAGGAAAGAAACCCTCTTTGACGCAATCTTGTTGTTCGTTGATTCCCTTGGACAAGGAAACCGGGGTTATCGATAACGCAGCATTCGTGGCATGTTGATCGTCAGTATCATTAGAAAGATTCCCTCTCCCCGCTTCAGTAACATCATCATATAGTACTCCTGCGATGTTAGGTTGCGAAGTTTCAATAACAGGCTCCCCCATTTCAGAAATTTGTTCAGATATGCCTTCTGTAATGTTGGGTTTTGAAGTTCCCTCAACGGCTTCTTCAATTTTGGGAACTTTTTCAGATATATCCTCTGTGATGTTAGATGCCGAAGTTCCATCGATGGCTTCCTCAATTTTAGGAACTTTTTCAGATATTCCCTCTATGATGTTGGGTTCCGAAGTTCCATCGACAGTTTCCTCAATATCAGGAATTTTTTCAGGTATTCCCTCTGTGTTGTTGGGGATCGAAGTTTCGTTGGCGGCTTCTTTAGATTGAGGAGTCTGTTCAGATATGCCCTCTGTGATGTTGGGTGCTAAAGTTCCATCGACAGCTTCCTCAATTTCAGGAACTTTTTCAGATATTCCCTCTGTGATGTTAGATGCCGAAGTTCCATCGACAGCTTCCTCAATTTCAGGAACTTTTCCAGATATTCCCTCTGTGATGTTGAGGTTCGAAGTTCCGACTACAGGTTTCACCGATCCAACAATTTCTCCAAATAGCCCTTCTATGATGTTGGGCTCCGATGTTCCATCGACTGCTTCCTCCATTTTAGGAATTTTTTCAGGTATTCCCTCTGTGACGTTGGGCATCGAAATTTCGTGGTCGGCTTCTTCAGATTGAGAAGCCTGTTCAGATATGCCTTCTGTGATGTTGGGTGCTAAAGTTCCATCGACAGCTTCCTCAATTTCAGGAACTTTTTCAGATATTCCCTCTGTGATGTTAGATGCCGAAGTTCCATCGACAGCTTCCTCAATTTC
Source organism: Bombus difficillimus (assembly GCA_014737525.1). Classification (NCBI taxonomy): domain Eukaryota; kingdom Metazoa; phylum Arthropoda; class Insecta; order Hymenoptera; family Apidae; genus Bombus; species Bombus difficillimus. Next base: position 1,041,373 of record JACXIT010000205.1, read on the forward strand.
AGGAACTTTTTCAGATATTCCCTCTGTGATGTTAGATGCCGAAGTTCCATCGACAGCTTCCTCAATTTCAGGAACTTTTTCAGATATTCCCTCTGTGATGTTAGATGCCGAAGTTCCATCGACAGCTTCCTCAATTTCAGGAACTTTTTCAGATATTCCCTCTGTGATGTTGGAGTTCGAAGTTCCGACTACAGGTTTCTCCGACTCAACAATTTCTCCAAATAGCCCCTCTATGATGTTGGGTTCCGACGTTCCATCGACAGCTTCCTCCATTTCAGGAATTTTTTTAGGTATTTCCTCTGTGACGTTGGGCATCGAAGTTTCGTGGTCGGCTTCTTCAGATTGAGAAGTTTGTTCAGATATGCCCTCTGTGATGTTTGGTGCTAAAGTTCCATCGACAGCTTTCTCAATTTCAGGAACTTTTTCAGATATTCCCTCTGTGATGTTGGGGTTCGAAGTTCCGACTACAGGTTTCTCCGATTCAACAATTTCTCCAAATAGCCCCTCTATGATGTTGGGTTCCGACGTTCCATCGACAGCTTCCTCCATTTCAGGAATTTTTTCAGGTATTCCCTCTGTGATGTTAGGCATCGAAGTTTCGTGGTCGGCTTCTTCAGATTGAGAAGTCTGTTCAGATATGCCCTCTGTGATGTTAGGCATCGAAGTTTCGTGGTCGGCTTCTTCAAATTGAGAAGTCTGTTCAGATATGCCCTCTGTGATGTTGGGTGCTAAAGTTCCATCGACAGATTTCTCCATTTCAGGAACTTTTTTAGATAATCCCTCTGTGATGTTAGATGCCGAAGTTCCATCGACAGCTTCCTCAATTTCAGGAACTTTTTCAGATATTCCCTCTGTGATGTTAGACATCGAAGTTTCGTGGTCGGCTTCTTCAAATTGAGAAGTCTGTTCAGATATGCCCTCTGTGATGTTGGGTGCTAAAGTTCCATCGACAGATTTCTCCATTTCAGGAACTTTTTTAGATAATCCCTCTGTGATAGATGCCGAAGTTCCATCGACAGCTTCCTCAATTTCAGGAACTTTTTCAGATATTCCCTCTGTGATGTTGGGGTTCGAAGTTCCGACTACAGGTTTCTCCGATCCAACAATTTCTCCAAATAGCCCTTCTATGATGTTGTGCTCCGATGTTCCATCGACAGCTTCCTCCATTTCAGAAATTTTTTCAGATATTCCCTCTGTAATGTTGGGCATTGAAGTTTTGTGGTCGGCTTCTTCAGATTGAGGACTCTTTTCAGTTATGGTCTCTGTGATGTTAGGAGCTAAAGTTCCATCGACACTTTGCTCAATTTCAGGAATTTTTTCAGATATTCCCTCTGTGATGTTCGGGTTCGAAGTTCCGATTACAGGTTTTTCCGATCCAACAATGTCTCCAAATAGCCCTTCTATGATGTTGGGCTCCGAAGTTCCATCGACAGCTTCCTCCATTTCAGGAATTTTTTTAGATATTCCCTCTGTAATGTTGGGCATCGAAGTTTCGTGGTCGGCTTCTTCAGATTGAGAAGTTTGTTCAGATATGCCCTCTGTGATGTTTGGTGCTAAAGTTCCATCGACACCTTGCTCAATTTCAGGAACTTTTTCAGATATTCCCTCTGTGATGTTGGGGTTCGAAGTTCCGACTACAGCTTTCTGCGATCCAACAATTTCTCCAAATAGCCCTTCTATGATGTTGGGTTCCGAAGTTCTATCGACAGTTTCCTCAATGTCAGGAATTTTTTCAGGTATACCCTCTGTGATGTTTGGGTTCGAAGTTCCGACTACAGGTTTCTCTGGTCCAACAATTTCTCCAAATAGCCCTTCTATGATGTTGGGTTCCGAAGTTCCATCGACAGTTTTCTGAATGTCAGGAATTTTTTCAGATATTCCCGCTGTATTGCTGGATTCCGAAGTTCCATCGTCAGCTTCCCCAATTTCAGGAATTTTTCCAGATATCCCCTGTGTGATGTTGCGGTTTGAAGTTCCGTCGACGGCTTCCTTAGATTGATGAATATGTTCAGATGTGTCTTCTGTGATGTTAAGTTGCGAATTTCCATCGACGGTTTCTTTAGATTGAGGAATCTTTTCAGATATGTCCTCTGTGATGTTAGGTGCTAAAGTTCCATCGACAGCTTTGTCAATTTCAGGAATTTTTTCAGATATTTCCTCTTTGATGTTGGGGTTCGGAGTTCCGACTACAGCTCTCTCAGTTTCAACAGTTTCACCAAATAGCCCTTCTGTGATGTTGGATTGCGATGTTCCATCGACAGCTTCCCCAATTTCAGGAATTTTTTTAGATACCCCCTGCGTGATGTTGGGGTTTGAAGTTTCGTCGACGGCTTCCTTAGATTGAGGCATATGTTCAGGTATGTTCTCTGTGATGTTAGGTTGCGAATTTCCATCGACGGCTTTCTCAATTTCAGGAAGTTTTTCAGATATTCCCTCTGTGATGTTGGGGATCGAAGTTTCGTGGGTGGCTTCTTTAGATTGAGGACTCTTTTCAGTTATGGTCTCTGTGATGTTAGGTTGCGAATTTCCGTCGACGGCTTTGTCAATTTCAGGAAGTTTTTCAGATATTCCCTCTGTGATGTTGGGGATCGAAGTTCCGTTGTCAGCTTTCTTAGATTCAGGAATTTGTTCAGTTATGACCTCTGTGATGTTAGATTGCGAATTTCCGTCTTCGGCTTTCGTAGATTTTGGTATTTGTTCAGTTATGGTCTCTGTGATGTTAGGTTGCGAATTTTGGTCGACGGTTTCCTCAATTTTGAGAATTTTTTCAGATATATCCTTTGTGATATTGGGGTTCGAATTTTCGTCGTCGGCTTTCTTAGATTCTGGAATTTGTTCAGTTATGGCCTCTGTGATGTTAGGTTGCGAAGTTTCGTCGACGGCTTCTTCAATTTCAAGAATCTGATTAGATATGCCCTGTGTAATGTTGGGCTTCGAAGTTCTGTCGACAAGTTGCTCAATTTCCGGAATTTGTTCAGATACGCCCTCTGTGACGTTCAATTTCGAAGTCCTGATGGCATGTTCTTCAATTTCAGTATCTGCTTTAAGTAGTTCGTCTGTAATGATAGGTGTCGAAGTTCTGACGCCAGATTGCATAATTTCAGAACTTTGTCCAAATAGCCCTTTTGTGATGTTGGGTTTCATATCTGAAATGACAGATTTCTCGCTTTCAGGATTTTGTTCAAGAATTTGTCCAGATATCTCTACGATTGTAGGTGTTGAAGTTGCGATAATAGGTGTGTGGGTTCTAGGAATTTGTTGACGTATGTCTTCTGTGATGTTCGGTGTCGTAATTCTGACGGTAAAACTCACAATTTCAGGAATTTGTTCAACTATCTCTTTCGTGATATTCGGTTTCACAACTGCGACGATAGGTTTATCGAGTTCAGAGTTTTGTTCAGTTATACCTTCTGTGATGTTGGGTTTGGAAGTTCCGACGACAGCTTCCTCGGTGTCAGGAATTTGTTCAGATATGCTTTCTGTGATGTTGGGTTGCGAAATTTCGTCGACGGCTTCCACAGTTTTCGAAATTTGTCCAAATAACCCTTTTGTCACGTTGGGTTTCATGTCAGGAATGACCGGTTTCTCGATTTCAGGAGTTTGTTCCGGTATGTCTTTTGTGATGTTTGGATTCGACATTCCGACCATAGATTTGTTAATTTGCAAATTTTTTTGAGGTGTGTCTTCTGTGATGTTGGGTTTCAAAGTTTTGGCGATTGATTCCAAAGTTGTGGCGTTAGGTTCCGATGTTAGGCCTTTGGGTTCCAAAATTGTGGTGATGGATTCTAAAGTTTTGCCAGTGGGTTTCACAGTTGTGGCATTGGGTTCCAGAGCTGTGCCGTTGAGTTTCAAAATTGCAGAGTTGGGTTTTGGAGCTGCGAAAATTTGAATTACACTGAGATGAATCGTCATAGTAATAATGTATTAACGATAAAAATCTTTGTATTTCTGATTGTATCGCATGAACTTACGGACACATACGTCGCGATGCGTCACGATAGTTTCATCGAATACGAGGTTACAATAACTTTCAAGATACACTACCGTTCAATAGTATTGGGATACTTATTTTTGGCAGGATGTATTTTAGTTAGGCAATTAACCTGATTTATAAACATCAATGTGCTATAATAAAAGTGCAACTGGAATTATATTACTATCGCCCTTCGATAGACAATTTAAATTTCTAGTTCTACGATTCTATAAAGAAGATAGTATATACTATTTCTGATTAGTAATTCATTGTTAGTTTTGTTCAAATTCAAATACTGTTGTCACAAATCTAGTGTTTGGATACTGTACGCAGTGAAATAGTAAAACTGATCATATATTACAAAAGCATTAAAATTGATGCACATGAGCAAGCGAATCGATCGAAAGCTCGATTAAGGGATGAAGCATGTCTTATCCTTGGTTCAGTCCGTAGTGATAAATGTAAAATATTGTCTCATGATGCTTCAGTTTAAGCTATGATTATTAGATCAGTATCCGTTTGTTGCACACTTTCGTATCGTATCATTGTTGCATACCATTCAGTGATACGATGCAATGCAGCTGTGTACAATATTTTCCCATAATTATGAACTGTTTGCCGATGTTTTCTCTTTTCAACATATTTTCCCTTTTTTTCCTCTTTTTAAGCTATCGAGATCCGACCGCTAAATTTTTATCTTTACCATTGTTTATACGTATCAACGAAAGAATTAGAAAATTTGACCAAAATTTGACTCTTTCTGCAATTTGACCAAAATCTTAATCTCAAACATAGTAGAATCACATCTGCATAATCAACTCGATTTAATTATTTTTAACGCGTGGACACACAGAAAGCTTCTTTTTACAACGATGAAATGGTTGTTATAATCACTGCATGATACATCAGGACGATAAAATACGAAAATGTGCATCGAATGGATATCCAGCTCGATACATATACCGTGAAGATTACTATACCTTGATGCCATTGTGCGAGCGGTTCAGTGACACTGAGCAATGATGTTTCTGGTTTTGGCCCTGGTTTTGACTCGTCTTTCGGTTGCAGTTCAGCTGGGGTTAGAGGATTCTGTGGCGGTTGGGAAATTAATGAATCCAGCGGTTGTGGTTCTGGTCGCGGTTTTGGAGATGATGGTGAAGATGACGATAACGGTTGCGGGGACGGTGGTATAGCAGTCTTCTTTAGCGATTTTCTAGATGTTTCTGATTGTGGTTTTGGCGTTGGTGTTGGTTTTAATTTTGCTTTTGGTTTCAGTTTTGGTTCTGGTCTTGGTTTTGGAGGTGGTGCTTTAATCTTCTTTAGTGGTTTCTGAAGCGAAGCCGACGCTTGTGGTTTCCTTTTTGCAGGTGGTGCAACTCTGTCTCTGCATTCCGGTCTGCCACTCTGTTCGGGTGTTACACAGGTTTCTGTGCTGATCGAGAATACCAGATTATTCTCGCACTCAAAGACATTTTGAACAAAAGGTAGTCCGAAGAAGCTGTTACACTGATAAAATCGCTTGCAGTTATGGACATCCGGGAAATGCCCTACATTTTTGCAGTTATACGATGCATGGTACTCATACGGGAGTTTCTTCGTGTACAGGGCTTTTTCCAAGGACCATGGCAAAACTGTGAAATCGAAACGATATTTGCTAGCAGCGTGCTGAATTATTCTGACACAGAGTGCGTCAGAAGTACCACTCTTTCTTTCTTTGTACAAATATATCTAGATACTAAGCATACAGTCGATACAATTTAAGATGCTTGCAACAAAAAATAGCCTAGAACACTTTTACTATAGAAACGGAGTTTTTCTTCTCCGTCTTCACGCGTGGAATATTATTTTACTTACGTGTTCGTTTCTTAAAATTGTAGTATAACGAAATAAGGAAATAGTAGATCGTAATTGTAATTGAAATTTGATTGACAATGTACAATGAAATGATCTCTATGCGAAGATGCCAATTGTCTCAAAGAGATGCGAGTGGCAAACAAGATATGGACGGTGATGATTTCAATGAAATCTGCTATGGTGACTGTTCCACAAGGTGTTTGCGTTAACGTAATAAAAAAGAAAAATTATGAACAAAACTTTAGAAACTTAACAAAACAAAACTTATAAAAATTCCGAAAATAATTTGTTCTCGTAGCGAATCGAACGTTGCATTGACTTCTCTGCGCGAAAATTTGTTAAATGAATATTTTTCACGAAACTGCTCTATTAACAGTAAATAAAAAAAGAGACAATTTATAGCAGAAAATGTATAAAATACCAGAGATTGTCAGAAGTGTAACGTTTAATCTGATTATTCAAAAAGCAGAAGTTCATGGATATGAATCTAGGTGAACAAAGATGATAATGTCCTTTGGCAAATGTTCGTGTTCAAGTGTTCGAGTCTCACTTACCTTCGTCGGAAACAGAATATGCACTAATTCCAATCACAGACAGAATGCCAATCACACAGATATTCGTCCACATTATATAATATCGTCCATATTAGTATATAAATTCTAATCGCGTTTAAATAAAAAGAAAAATGACAGAAACTATCTTGCTACCGATATATCGTTACACGTTGGATGGACGAACGTGCAAATCGTCTACGGCGCGACATTTATGTAGTTTCGGCAAAGATCGTTAAAGGGTGCGATCATAGAAAATTAAAGGCTGTCGATTGGTCGATAAGACATAACCGGTCGAATTTATGCCACGTAAAAAAGCGATCGAACAGCTGTCGACGTATGAAGGAACAAAACGAACAAAGGAAGGACAATGTGGAAGACGCGAAAGAAAATTATATTTCTCCTTTACTACTCATTGTTTGTATTATCGTTCGTATCGGTGATTTTACAAGGCACGTTCGAGCGGGCTCGTTCGCACGAAAACCGTATCGAAGCAAGCTTTATTCGATAGATCCGGATACTTCGTTTCAGAGTCCAGTGCTTCCAAACAAGTTGCAAATCGTTGAAGGTATACGGTTCGAACGGCTCCCTCGAACGGTCCAATGTTTAGCCTATGGTGTTTCCTCTAACGTCAGATCAGATCCGCTGCCGAATTTACTCGTTCAGCTTCCGACACTCCAACATTTTTCGCGCTTCCATCTGCAAACGAAACGCAAGAAAGAAACGCTTTTGGTCGGCAACGCTTCTTCCGCCTCCCTTTTCCAGAAAGCAAAAGTAGCAGCTACCCTTTGATATTCTTAAGAAGGAAAACGTTGACAGGAAGATCGTCTTTGTTGAACAGTAGAATTACCTTTCTATAATATCTACATATGTGTTCTATATAGAATATCTCTTGTACAATGATCTACCAACTAATGGTTATAATCTTTTTCATTTCCTTCTTCTATAATTTCCGAAAACATACAGGTATTTTTGCCAAAGTTAATACTGATTTTTATCTACAAAAGAGCATGATTCTATCCATTTATTTGCTTCGACTAATCATACTAATCAATAATCAAAGATTATTTATTATTATTTTTGATTGTGGATAACCGTTAGTTGGTAGATCCTTGTACAAGAGATACCAGGAATTAAAGAGGAGAGTTTTCATAAAGTTTTCATAAATGTTAATAAAAAGCAATTTCCGTCATCGATAATACTTATCGATAATTAAACAAACTTTGGTCGTTTATAATTACATTGCAAATATTTATGTAAATTCATATGTGTACGAAGATAATTAAGGAAATGCGATCTAAATGGAAATTCGCTTCGTCTGTTAGATGTCACGATGGATGCTTTACTTTCAATAGCTTATATCTCTTTTTTTGCACGTTGTATGTATCCTGTTGATGCAAGTAGATTTCTGGAATCTTAAATTTTTATTTAAAGATACATAATTTTTATACTGTAAATTTTGCAATTCGAATTGTAACAGCAACGATCCCTGTCTTCCTCGGTTTTGTTGCGAAAAGGGAACCGACGCAAGGCGTACCTGTATCAAATGGTAAACGTTTAGCAGCTGTTCGAGCGAAGGTCTAGCCTGCGAAGGGCATTCGGGTCTAACGGCGCTCCATTCGAGTCTCTGGCTTCTTTTTCCCCAACCGGTTGAAAAGTTCAGCTGAGCTTCGGCTCCAGAATTCAGGATCAAGCATAATAGCAATATTATAGAGAAAACGAGAAACTCGAGTCGAACTTTACGATGCCTATGAAACGAAACAAAAGGAATAAAAAGGTTGTTGCGTAACTAAATTAACGATTCGCATAATTACATGTACAGATATGAATGCATCGATCGTCGTTCGATCAGTATGAAAATGTATGTAGGTACTCTTGGCGAGAGAGATACGGCGAGCTGATAAATTAAAGTCATAAATGAAAAATTAAGTAAATACGGTGATTGATCTAGCCATAGTTAGAGCCATGTGCGAGCGAGTACAAACCAATCTGCATCATCAACCTGCAGAGGCTCCGAAATGCAAACATCTCGAGTGGCAAGTTGCGAACGTTATTTGCAAATTAATATTTACAACTTCTGCTGATAACTTGCCATTACAATTACGCCGTACTGATCCGCTCTATTCTTTTATATTTCATAACAATTCAAACATACAGCGACTACAAACAGCGCAGCGGTTCGTAAAAGTACTAAGACAATTTTGGAAACATTTTTGTGTATATAATTCCAACATAGAAATCCTCCAACGATTCCAATCAAAAACTCTAAGATCCCTAATAGATGCACCTTGGTATGTTACCAACGGAACGATACATCGCGATCTTAAGATACCTACAGTCAAAGAAAAAATGTCAAAGTTCAGAAACAGATATTATATAAGAGTTAACGATCACCAAAACCCATTAGTTACCCAATTACTAGATAAGACGAATCAGATCCGCAAACTAAAAAGGCAATATCCCCTAGACTGAAGCATCAGATTCAACTAGAATCGAATTCACTATAAACTTTTATAATCCAAGCTACAGAACCACGCCAAAAAAATTTACTGAAAATTCTGTAAAAGAATTGTTTGTAAATAATCGACTAAATAAAATAAAAAATTTTTGTCTACATATTATACGAAACATTTTGGAATTTTATTATCGCTATAACGAGACACGACTATGATTGTATTGGTGAAATTTAAAAGGAATCTGAGAATGTAAAAGGAACAAGATATTTATTGATAATGTACTCTTCACTGGAATCGTCAAAATATTTGAACAGTCAACTGTTCAGTATGTTGATAAGCCACAATTCGTACTGAAACTATTTCTAACACAAAGATCCTGTTAAGAATATTATTCGCGTTGTAGAAATAAATTCCTTGCGTAATGTATAAATAAACGTTGTATAATAAATGTCTTGTAATTTTCATATGCACTTTCGGATCGGTACGAAATTTTACTACGGCGATCGCGATAGTCGTGTCGCGTTAAAGTTTTACCGAAGTTTCGTATAATGCGTATAGTATAGAAAATAATATAGAAAAGTTCTGCGATAAGTTTTCGATTAATTTCATCAGCCACTGTACATGTACATCACTGTATTTATTATACCATTTGTATTTGTAATTACGGTTGAGTTCAGAAAATTCTGTTAATTCACATATTGTGTATTAAAGATAACAAAAAAGGTTATGTTTAGAAAAAAAACGTCATAATATAATGATAAAGTCTAACGTCCGGTTGAATTTAGAAATCATAATTTTTATCAATAAATTTGTTTTTAACAATAAAATAATTCTGTTTAATTTATGTCTCAAGCAACGTGTCACAATGTGGCAACACCGCTCCACATCCAAAATGGTTCTACGACTTGCTTAAAAATGTCTATATTTATTTTCTTTCATTTTTTCACCATTTATATTCTGATCAATTAGCTTCAAGTGTATTAAATTTCGTATCATTTAATAGTATTCTCGTAATAAAGTTGATAGTGTGAAAACGAACCGCGGGACTTGCTAGAAAACGCTTCGTTTGAAAATAAGAATTGGTAGAAATATTTTTCGCAGCCACTGTGTGTAACTAATAGTACGTTCCACGCGCGCACAATAGGCCACTTACATGTCGTCAGTGGGAATCGCGTTTAAAGCGACCAACGCGATTCGAAAAGATCGTACTGCTCGTTTCTGGTCCTCGAGATTGTGTGTCCGCCGGAAGTGAACACGACTGCGAGAGGGTAACCAAGCCGAGGACTTTTTTATAGGTTCTCAGCAACCCCTTCTCGAGATTCTTGGCAATTTACAACGTGAAACGTCCGGCTTGGCGCCGGGGTGAATTTTTGTCGTCAGCCGATTGAAATCTATGAGACATTGTGTTGCAATCGAACGACTCAAGGGTTTCTTTTTTCTCGTTCGACAAACGTCACTACGAAGCCTGCCGTGATTTCCATTAATTAACCAAGGTCCAGTGACTCGGGAAATTTCCGGTTTGAAAGGAATTCCCAAAGCAATGCGAGATATTCACGATAGCAGCGAATGTATCGGCACGATGCATTTGCGATTGGATTGTCTATGGTGTCTTATGTGTTTCTCCGTAACAGCGCTGCGTGAAGAATTGGGGTTAGGTTCTCCCGCAATGGATTTTGCCCGATGTAATTGCAAAGTGATTCGAACGACGAGCAAATTGCATTAATTTTATATAAAATATGTGTATACATACATATTCGATGCATATTCTATATGCATGAATATTCTATATTCGATGTATACTCAGTGTATTTAAATTGTATGAAATTAATATATTTTGACGTTACTTATTATGCGAATATTCAGTTTATCGCTTATTACACAGAAAACTGTGCATTAATAACGCGCGTGAAATAAATCGAATTTATATTTCTACGGTATCTGTCTATATTTTTAATAACTTTCTTTTCCTGTAAAGATATATCGAATGCTGTAACGAAAATTTCGTTTTTATGATTTCTAATAGCGTTATGTCTATTGATCAGTGGTTCGATTCTAACATTCGTATGTGTTAATTATTCTATTTTATTTCTTGTTGTTTAATTGGCTGTATTTTACTGTCGATAATATTTGGTATTGGTCTGGCAACTTCGTAAATATAGCAAACTACGTTTACTTCCAATGTCATCGTCTTTTATTATTGCTACAAAAAAAAAAAGAAGAACACGAAGTTACACGTATCTCCGACGACGGTAGATGGATCTCGCGAGTAAAGATGAAAGATGTGCTGCGCGTATATCTTGCGATCAACTATCACATGTCGAGTAGGTAGCGCGAGCAACCATTGTGGTCTCGCGTGTCCTGGAATATAATTTACAAGAAGCCTGTATATGCGTATACCTGTGGCTAAAGTGTTCGTCTCGCGACTCTCGCCAACATCACTCAGAAAGAGGAACGTCTCTTTGACAATAGAGCTTCGTTCAAATTAGATAAATTACCTGAATTCAAGCAATATAAATTTGACTTGCAACTTGAAATCTCTTGAAATATCCTTTTAGATTTCCACGCGTATCTTCGTTGCTCAAAAGTCGCTTGATTTCAAATAATTTGTAGCATTTTACCGATATCGATCTGTTACGTTACTCGATTCGAAATATCCTTTCGAGTATTTCTTTCGAGAATTTTATCGATCTCTTTGCACCCGTCGTCGCTTTTCCTTCGAGACTTTTATTTAAATTCGTTAATATTCGAGGTGGAATTATTTAAAATGAAAAGGCGCAAAGTGGAAAAATCCACTGTTGGATTTGGAACACAGGCAAGTTCGAAATGGAACGGTATAGGCGATAGGTATCATGTTATTTGCAGCTTTGCGTATTTACTGATATTCATGTCTTAAACCAACTTCACCTTTCTTTCAACTTAATGTTCTTAGTCGTACTTGCTATGCGTGATATTTGTCAATGAACATTTTACAGACATACATAACTACTTGCAATTTACTTTTCATTATCTATCTTAAAATCAGGATACTCCAAAACACCTGCAAAACAGCTCCAATTCAAATATGTAATCGACTAATCTGAACGGAGCTTTAGGTGTCACCGCTCTCACACCTTGACCAGCTAGATGCTTAGTCGTGGAACAGAACCGTCGCGTCGTTTCTCTTTTTATTTTTTTCTCTTCTCTTTAATTGTACATAAGGGCAGTGTTCGAGTATATAGCATAAGTAGCGTATCGCGAACTAGTCCGCTCGTAGCGTAGTCAGTGCGCGATAAATAAGTGTGACGCGGCAAAATCGAGCCGAACTCTGCCGATGAGTCACGATCGTTTCACGTTTCTTATTCGCCGCTGCCGACGGAGACGTTCTTTGTACTGCGACGGAGTGTATCGTTAAAAAGACGCCCACCTGTATGATACGACAGGTGATTTACTAACACATATTTTATTATTCGGATAACGTATCTCGATACTCGTGCCCGTGCAATCGTAATTATTCGGTGACAGACGTCATCCAAATAAGAAAGAAAACGTTCATTCTTGGATATCGATGCGTACGAACTTACTACTCTTACGCATCTGAGATCACGCGCTCTCCCCTAAACCGCATTCGTTTCTTATCGTATAAATTACACGTTAAATTTTTCGACGGCGCTTTGAAGTTGATTCAGTAGGTAAGTTCACCCAAACGGAGTTTTCGCTAATCCTTTGCGGTCGTATGACTTTTCCCTGCCATCAAAACGCTCTTAGTACTTCGATCGTACGTATACTCTCAGCTATTGAGGCAAAGAACCATTTTGATCGTATGTCGTACTGAATGCGACGCTTTTCGAGGTTGCGTAGGATCCGACGAAGGATCAAGTGAAACGACGCGTAAACGCGATATTATCAGAAAATTTAGACACGAGTTGTTGTTTTACAGGTTAAAAAATGTATTAGAATAATAAATACGTTACTAAAGGCCATGACATAAATTGAAGGTACAAGAAGAATTTTATAATTTGAAGAAGAAACAATTTATGGCGATACAAAATAGATCTAGTTTCTCCAAGTTTCGTACAATTTTTATATGGGAAAAGAAATTCTGATATTCGGTAGATTTTTGATATTCCCTTTCACAGTTCTAACGTGGATTCAATAGAATTCCACAGTGTAAATTGGTTAAAAAGAAATTGTAAATGAAATATCGCGTGGACGCTACTTTGGTCCTCGATGAGTTAATAAGACTTACAGGTTAGTGCAGGTAGACATTTCCATTTCTTAAAATATTTCATAAGCTTTAAATTGGCAAAAGGAAAACCGTAGATGTAAAATAGCAACAACGAATATCAGTTTGATCTTTTCAACATCTCCCTTAATTATGTAATCAGTAGATGGCAAATATTTATACAAATTCAGACTTTTATGAACACAGTTAAGAGTCTAGGACGTAGATATAGAAATTCGCTTCGTATGTTAAACATTATACCAAGTACTCTACTTTAGATATTTTATATGTTTCCTACGTACTTTTGTATCTTTAAATCTTTTAGAAAGAAATCCGCCATCTAATTATTAGAGTTCAACGAAAATGAATTCCGGCAACCAAATCTAAGCTCGATACAACCGCAAAGGGTTAAAAGTCCACCTGAATCACCATCAATATACATTTGCGTACTTTTATTACTGATGCTATTGTTCTTATTACGACTATCGTTATCATTACTATTATTATTATACATATGCATATCGCCGTTGATGTATCGTACAAAAAGCTTACAAATTATTATCACATATATACGTGTACGTACGTGCGCGAACGCCTACATAGGTACACGGATATACATACATACATAATATATATATATATATATATATCTATATACATATACTTGGAAATATTCGCAAGCACATGCGCGCGTGCAAAGTCGTCTTCGCGAATGGAATAAAATGGATGTCGAGATAAACGATTATCGCCAATCGGCGGAAAAGAAAAGGCAAACAGTCGCGTTGAAACTGTTTGTCGCTGGTAAACGTTGCGACCATACATTCGTGTATTCATGCACAATTCGGTGGATCGGTTTTAGATTCAGATTTCGGGCACACGATATGGCACTCGGATTCCTTTTCACCGATTCACACGCGTAACATACTCCATTTCCAATCACTTTGGCCTAAACACGCGCGCATGTACACTCATGCACACACGCATCTGTGTACAGCGTAGATTCGGGTGTTTAGGTTTATATCTATTCGTGTAATCGCATATGTAAAGTTTCGCACACCTTCTACACAGTTTCTAAACGCACTCGCGCACATAACCGTTTAATAAAATAGTCTATAAGTTAAATATAGAGGAGCGGTAACGCTCTCCCGCTGCCATTTGTTCCATCTTTATTTTTCCCGGGTTTCGCCTATTGCTACGCTGCCATCATTCATTCGTTTCGTTTCCTCTCTGCATTCTATATACTCGTTGCCCACGATGTCCTCGCAGGCATATACATGCATACATACATATTTATTCGTTTCTATAATGTACGTATAAAAAAATAAGTCCAGTCCTCGTAACTCGAATGATTGCCAAAAGAATTCACCACGTTCTTTGCATCTTCGTTCGAAGTCAGATTCTCGCGATCTCTTCGCGCTATAAATCATCGTTCCCTTCGTTACTAGTGGAATGCACGCGCGATATTAACGCATATTAACGAGCGAATATGCGCGTGTCCATTGTCGTGATGCTAGACAGCCGAGTTACAGTCGTCATCGCAAATCATTCTCGGCTGATGCGTCGATTTTTTTTTTTTTTTTTTTTTTTTTTCTTTTTTTTTTTTTTTTTTTTTTTTTTTTTTTTTTTTTTTTTTTTTATTCACTGTTACCTGTCTTTTTTTATTTCTTCGTTTTATATTCTCTTGTCAATAGGAAATACAATACTATCTTTGCTTTTTCATGGTCTCTTAGTCTTTCGCCGCTATGTCGTCTATTCTTAAAGATCGCGTGTTACATCGTCACTCGGAGAGCATTACGAGCTATCCGTTGTTTCGTTTGAAAATTCAATTCTAACCGAATGTTATTCTCTATTGGTTGCGAGAGCATTCTGCTCGGGTAAAAGGAAAGACGTAAAAATGGATAAAATGAACAGAAAATAAGAAAGAAAGGAAAATACCACGTTTCGATTATGCTCTGTCGAAACGATATGTGGCTACCGATGCCGTGATTCGGCACTGTGTCCTCGGTACAAATGTACAACAGGTATCCTCAAGTTCGAGTTAAGTACACGAGGCGACGAAGCGAAGAGGAGTCGTTGCTTCGTCAAGGAGATCGGAAGTTACCGAGTTGATTGTCGCGAACTCTTCGAGTCAGAAGTCGAAAGGTCACGCGAGACTCAACACCAACTCTCGCTTTCCCGTTCTCCGACGCCGTCGCTTTCTTCGTCGCTGGGTTCTTCTCCGTACATGTCGGCTAATTTGCGGAACCTCGGGCCAAAGTTCGACAAGTAGTTGAACTTGAGATCTCCGTCGTCGGTACCTGCAGAAGAAAAAGGAAATATCGTAGAAACTAGTCGATGATCCTATCTCGTCTCTCCAACAGAGTCGAGTGTACTTTTTATTTTTTTTTCTTTCTTATTATTTGATTTCTGAGATTAAGATTACTTCGCGTTACAATACACAGTGGCTTACGAAAATATCCGAACAGTTGCCAGTAGAAAACTTCGACGTACGTATATATTATATCCTTTGTTTAATAGATTAAAGAAAATTGATTACGCGGTATAATAAGTGGTAGCGATAGTACGAGGTCGTAAAATCAGCCACTGATTAAAGTTAACAACTTTCGATGACCGCAGCAAGTAATTTAAAACGTGTTGGGAATCATAAGGATCTAGAACTTCGTTCAAGGTTGCACGATGTCAACGCAGCAGCTCTGCGATAAGTCGAAAACAATTTGTCTGCTTGTAAAGAAATATTTATGCAAATCCGTATTTTTCAGCGTGTCATTAAGAAGATAGAACCTAGGTACACATAGAAAATTGCTGCACACATTGTACTTTGGCTACTGTGCACCTCTACATCTTCAGATTTCTCATAAATAGATAGAAACGCATAAAACCACGGTCCCCACTTTATAACTCTTCTTCTAATTTATATGCTGATAGCCCTGATTTCATGACTCATCGTTGAACTGCTGATGATGACAGATCGGTGATCCTATTTAACGTTTTACTTCCTCGCTATATATTTTCATTCACTATACGGCTGCGGCCCCAGTTACCATTATTGGCTAACAGTCCATAGTGAATTGGAGAGTGCCTGGTGGAAAACATTGCAACTGCTAAGAAACAAGCTTTGCGGGAGAAAAATGAACTTATGCATCAATGTAGTCCAAATTCATGAAAAAGGAAAATGTATCTGTGGAAACCTGCGTGTAGAGCCTCTGTACGTGCCATCTCTTACAGTTAGTTGCAAAGAAAGCTCGATGCTTCCTTCATTTACATTTAGACAGATGGCATACTCAAACGCCAAGAAACGATTAACTAATATTCAATAGCATTTACATTTTTCTCTATACATTGTGATACCATCTTCCAGCATTATTAATAACTATAGAGGAAGAGACATTGCACTTGATTTCTATATTACAGTATTCTCATTGACACGTAGCACATTTTGCAATAAAAAATCAAAATTTTTCAATTGTTGCACTCACAATGTTTTCTACAATTTTACGTACTATTTTGCTGAGTACAATGTTTTGTACCATTTTATGATATTTCGAGACTGTAAATTCCGCTTTAGTTTTCCTAGATTTTGGTCGCATAATTTTATTTACTACCGCCGATTCCGCTAATTGAACGAACGAATGTACATATTCAGCTGTACGTACATGAAGCCAAGGATGATAAAGAACCCTCGGAATTGCCTTCTCCTTCGTACGCATAGTGCCTGACATCGTCGAACGGATTCGTGTCAGGATCCTTGTCGCAGCTCTCTTTCTTACCGTCTAGGAAACCGCAAATATCCGGCACCTCGTCCGGACCTGGCAAGCGAGAAAAGAAAGTAGACGTATATAATTGATCTTCGAGTGTCTTTTTGTTCGTTGTGACATTTCATTCGAACGAGATTTAACCCTCTGACAGAAGCTTAGTCATCGTTATCACGAGCGCGTTGAATGGTTTATTTCATAGCGATAGAGCGAAAAAGCGGAACCGAACAACTTTTATTCATACGCGATAATCAAATTTACTTAAAAAGTAACATCGTTCATGTAGTTTGACAGAATAATAACACAGCCGATAAATTAATTAGCTCAGACAGTAATTAACATAAAATACATGTATGTGTCTTAGACTGAGCATGAACATGAGACTAAGAATAAACAAGTAGTAAAAGTTGAAACACGAGAATACAGTGACTTGTACATTGTTATACTCAAGATATAAAAGCTTTTCGCAAGCAGAATGTTAAAATAATTCGATGATATAATAAACTAGTAAATTCGATAATATAAATCGAATGAAAATGATTGCTGATGGGATGATAATGCGATATTATCCTTTAGTGGATTAAAGTGTTAAACAACGCTTATCTCTTGATTCGTCTTACAGAGCTGTGTCATATAATACCATAACAAATTGTGTAACTACACTACGACTATAATATGCGTTTGCTGGCTTACTTATTCAATTTATCGTACCTCTGGATTGCAAGCCAACGGGCGCAATTTTCGAATCGATAGGCGGTGCGTCGTAAATCGTTCGAAGAACGTTCAAGTCGTAGCCCGTGTCGACTTCGCCGCCTCCTTCGTCCTCGTAATTAATAATATTCTCTCTAATGTCGTCCATGTCCTTATAGAGATCGTCGGTCTTTTTCCTGTGCACCACCACCGCGAACAACAGTATCAACAAAATCGCGATGCAAACTAGGATCGCGACAAGGAAGTTGGTATCGATCCCGAAGGATACGGCTTTTGCCATTCCATGATCGCAGCCAGGATCCGCGTTTCTAGATAGCGATGGCATACCCAAATTGTACGTCTGAAACATAGAATAGCAAAGAAGATATATCGCGATTACAAATTATTGGACGAACTGAATTTATAGAATTTATCACGTTCACCGAGTTCCGCTCAGTAATTTCAGAAAAGTTGCTCGATTAAACTATTAGCCGTGCAACGTGTTTTCTAATTTTCTACATCTCAGTCTCGCTGTTTGCTTTCGACTCGGAAAAAAGATTTTATCAATAACAGCTCTGTTACATTCCTTTCATAATAGAAGAAATCTTTTGACGACAGACAAAGAAAATAGGATAAGAGTAAAATCTTCGAGGCGTTACATTTCCATTGAAGGTCATGTTGCGTATGCATCCGACGAATCCTCTGTCGGTAGGTACATAATCCCATCCCAGTTGCGAAGCCATCTTCGCGAGATTAGTCAGAGTTCCACCTATCTGCAAGGGGCTGTTCACGTTCAAAAATCCGTTCGGTCCTTGTGGCGCGGTTAAGCTCATACACGCGGAGATTCCACAGTTGTCCACTTTCATTTCGATCGCCTGCAGCGCATAAAATATAAAGTTTAACATAAAGTTTGGACATTACGTTCAAAAGGTAACTGCTTTTATTCGTATCATTTATTAACATACTGTTGACAGGTCACAAATACACTTGTTTATTCATGCACAACATTGTTAACCGGTCATGAGTAAACTTTATGTTTTATGCATGAAATATAGTCAATCTTTGCATAAAATATCTGGTCAACAGTGTGTTAATATATCGCTATTGATGTTCTGTATTCGCATATATACCCTAATAATGATGAAAAATATTTATACAAGTACGTATATGTAGTTTGAATGATCATGAAGTATTTCAAACGAAGATTATAGTAAAAACAAGAGCGATACCGTGGCGCACAATATAAAGAGTTATGGAAAAAGATAGAACGCAATGATTCTACGACGATAAAGACCAATCGCGCTTACGTTCTTCGTAAAGTAAACGTCTATCCTATGCCTTTCTCCGTCAGTGAGCTTAATGTGCGGTTGATCGAGTTTCACAGTGCCAGACCCATAGTCCATGTAGAGAACCGCGTATCCCTGTTGAAGCTCGAGGGCCATGAAGTCTTGTATTCTGATCTTTGAACTATACGTCATCGGACCAAAGTAAAATACCAGACCGTTGTCTATGTGAGGCGTTATCTCGAGACCTGAAATGCAAACGGATTCACGTGATGAATGGATATTGACATTCAGCTGCTGCAGGGATACAATAGTAGTCAGTTTAAATTCCAATAAATCGAGGATCCGGATTGTAATTCTCGCGGAACAGACAGTAAATTTATTGCAGCAGTACTCTCGATTTCCGCGAGAATGGAAGAGAATAGATCTGGTGGAAATAAGTGAGAAAAATATCAACAGTATTTAGGTACTGTCGCTGTATTTACTCTAGCTTTGTCATCAGTAGACTGCAAATATTTGTGTAAATTTACATTAAAACGTAATTAAAAGAGTAGGATCTGGGCAGAGATTCGTTTCGCTAAATAAATATTAAAACAAGTACTGTATTATGGATATTTTATGGATCCTTTTTCGAAACTCTATATACGTATCATGTATCCTTGCATGTTTAAATTTCCCATAATTCCATAAATAATTATTTTCTCACAAGGAATACCATCCAATTAATGCTGAAATCACAGGTTTTTGTAACGTAACTTGACAGAGTATATTACAGGATTCATGTAGGAGCGTAAAGAAAAATGCTATTAGCAATTAGTTTAGCAGCTATAATAGATGTCTATCTTTGTGATAAATGATGTGTATCTTTAAACGTCCTTATGAATTCTGTGGGACGTTCTTTCTCTACGTATAATTGTATACAATTGTATGCAATTTTATTATAAGTTAAACGACCTTCCTTGTGGGTAATGAGAATTTACTACACTTGAATTGTGCAGACACTGTTCTATTGAAATTTAAACTGGCATTGTTGTAACACGTAGCATAGAAGAGTAAGGAAAGAAGAAAGAAATATACCAACCCAAATGAGAATCATCGCAAGCTTGACCAGGTGGCGGCATTATAGCCCAACCGTTGCCATGAAAACCAATGCCAAGAAGCTCGCACCTTGGCCCTTCAAGACCCGGAGGACACTCGCACCGATCTGCCAACGGTGTGCCTCCATTCAGACAAACGATCGGTTCAGCAACATGACAAGTACACTGTGGATCTACCACAGCTCGCACTCCAACGAACGTACTGATATTTGTATAAACTGGATACGGGATCGTGCTTGCATTCAAATAATTACGACAAGTATTGTTACAATGCTGTTTTTCGATAAGGCACTCGTCGATATTCACCAGCAAGATATCTGTTTTTAGCTCTCGTTCAATCTCTTCCGTGTGTTGCGCCAGGATCGTATTCAGTTTCTCAGGGGCATAATAAGGACTACCATGCGCCGAGAACCGTACATCCAACAAACTGTTGTTATTATGATGTGGCGAATGAAGCACCGTGAACACGTCCACGTTCTCTACCGAAGTATTAAGCATATTCGCTATTCTCTCCTGAAATATTTCCTTCTTACTAACGCCAGATTCACCAGGAGCGACGAATTCTGTGGCTGTCATTCCGAAGAACCGCACGGAACCTGACCTGGCAACAGCTTCCTCAGGCAGCACTTTCACCGTGACGTTCACGTACGCGTTCACTTGATGTCGTGGAATGCGAATGCTGTACTCGGTGACTATGAACTTGAGGACGAACGTATCGTTAGTGATTCCTGGAAGCAGCGTGATCATACCGTCCTTCGGATTTAAAGTAAATCCTTCGTGAGTCGATGCCCAGGCAAAATGCTTGTCTGGCAAGTCCCAATCGTCAGGGTCGTTTACATACACTCGTCCGATATTTGTTTCTGGAGCATCGCCTTTATAATTGTAGACAAATATAGAGCTGGAACCTTCTGACATAGCATTGTCGTTCTCGTCGCCGATGATTACGGTCAACGTCGATGTTCCCGTCATAGGTGGCTTTCCGCTATCCGTGATAGCAATCGGGATGTCGTAACTCTTTCGTTCTTCTCGATCGAACTCGACACGAGCGAACAAGTCGGCGTCTCGAATAGCAAATTTGGCTAGAATCTCGTCGTCAGCGGTATTTTTGTCTATTTCGAATTGGAAAGGAGGTCCGTTTTCGTCCGAGTCCCAGTCACGAGCCTTCAATTCCGTGATCTTATCGGGAGGTTTGTTCTCACCCCATACTACGGGATAAGGCATGTCGAGGAATGGAGCGTTGTCGTTTATATCGATTAACGTGATGTTCACCATTACGAGTTCTCGTAACGCGGTCGGGGAGCCGTCTTCGTCTCGCGCCATAACGATCACCTGAAACCAATCGGGCATGGTTAATTTCGCTGTTTCTTTCGAAGAAATGCAGTAGCGATTAATTGCTCGCGATTCAGAATTCGAAAACCAAACGACTGCTGATCTCTATGCATTTAAAGTATAAAATATCTAAGCAAGGTACTCATTGTGATGTTTACTATGCGGACCATATCTCTGGAGCAATGGAGAACAGTGTTCTCTCCTTGCCATTCGGTTAATCGTCTTTACAGCTTTGCACTGACTGATCAAGGAAGTGCTTGATGGCACTAAAATGGAAGGTACAGCTAAAAGGAAACGTACCGTCCACATGGAGTATCCCAAGGGGCCATCGCGATCTAGAGGTTTCTTCAAGGTCATGCAACCAGATTTGTCGATACCTATGAGAGGTTGTTGGTCTTCTTTTACGATAAAGTACGCGATATGCTGATCAGCGTTCCTGTCCTTGATGTCAGGATCGTAAGCGACCACAGTAGTGATACAACCTGTAACCAGTGCATAGCAATCAAACTCGCTTATAATAAAAGCTTGAAATATAATCTGATTGAGAAAAACACGATTGAAAGATGTGTCGAGGTCATAACATTGATCAAGTTTCGGAGAATATGGTTTTGATCTTTGAAACAGAAATTTCAAATCTCTCGAGATTCGACCAATTTTACAGACTACAGAACTCTTATTCTATGAGCACCATTCGTACGAATGTAACGCTAAACGGGATACGTCTTGCTTACCTTCCACCAGCTTCTCTTCCTCGATAGTAGGATTCTTATTAAAGTCCTCAAAGACCGGCGGATTGTCATTGACGTTTTCAATAAAAATCTTCACTTGAGCGGTATCGTTATACACGCCGTCGAAAGCTCTCACAGTCAAATTGTATTCCGTGATCTTCTCGTAATCCAATGGCTTCTTCACGCGGATCTTTCCAGTCGTGTTTTCGATATAAAAGCTATCGTCGGTATTGCCAAATATAATGCTGTAGGTAACCGGACTGGCAGTATCCAAATCATTGGCCTTCACTTCGGTGACCGGCGCGTTGATATTAGCATTTTCCAGAATCGAATTCGCGGTATAGACAGCTTGCGTGAAATGTGGAGCGTTGTCGTTCTTATCCGCGATCTCGATGCGAAACACTTGCTGACCTTTGTTGTGCTCCCCCGTCTTGAACAGCGCACTAGGAGAATTGTCCATGGCGATCACCTTCACGTTGTACGTGTCTTCGGTCTCTCTATCGAACGTGGTCAGAGTGGTGATGTTACCGGTATACTTATCGATAGCGAAAAGATCCCGGAAGTTATCCAATTCGTACGTGACCTAGAAAAACATGAGAGTGCCAACTAGTGAGAATGGTTGTATGCATCTATGATTTTCATTGTTTGTATTGTTAAGCCCGCTGCCGCTGTTGCTCTTCTCTCTGGATCATACGAACTGAACGAAAAATTACATCGTAGCTTGCGTTATGTTTTTAAATGTTTGATATTGGTGTTTTAAACGTATTTTGAATTTCTCGACGCTAGGGGAAAAATATAATAAATTTGAGAAAGAGAATTATTTATTACAAGTATTCTAATCTATGTTAATCTATGTTAAAGGAAGAGGAAGAAGAGACGTACCTGGTTATGGGCGGAGGTTCCATCGGCGTCGATCGCACGCACTTGCATTACCGGGACGCCTGGTGGCTCGTTCTCGAGTACTCTACCTTTCTTCAGATCTCGAAACACTGGAATGTTGTCGTTGACATCCAACACTTCGATATCGATCACGGTCTCGGCAGCCAGCTGATACTTGTTCTGCACGCGCACGATCAGCGTGTAAACCGTGTTGCTCTCGTAGTCAAGATGCTGAGAGAGTTTGATGTCGGCAGCATCCTTGTTTGACTCCAATCTGTCAATTAGAAAATAGGAGAAATATTGGTACGTGTACGATTATTGCCGAAAGTATTCGCACGCTAAGAAAATTTCATTAAGCACAGTAACGATGGCAAAACATTTTTTAATACCTTGATATTTTTTTAGCGATTTAACACTTTGACTGCCACGCTGAAATCACATGTTTCGCTCAGGAGGCCACGGGAGTATTTTTATTATTCAAAGCATATCATGGCAAAATAATAATAAATCGACGATGTAAGACGACATTCACCGTTTATCTTATTGGTGGTCGCGGGTGACCACCGTGGCACCTTGCTAACAGTTGATAGCGACATATTGTAACAAGCTTTCGTTTATTTCAACAAACCATTCGCATTCGTTATTTCGTCGTAAGCAAAACGTGCAGAATATATTGTTGAAACGTGTAGAAGATATTAGTAAACAGTGTTTGCTCATTCTATATATAATAGCAAGGTATGTTCACGCTTCTAACTTCAATTACATGATTATAAAGCAGCGTTTACGATTATTTTCTGTTGAAGTTATTAGATGTATGAACAAAGGAACGCGTGGATAAATTGTAAAGTAGAAAATATATTTCAGTACAGAAGCGTAAATACAAGTAGGAATATAATTTGAGCTGGTCCAGATCCGCACGCTAGCAGTGTTACCCTATGACTGAAAGCCCTGACTACCGTTTATGGTCTGCCTTCGTCCCAGTCTTTTGTCTATACGCTGTCGATGGCTTCGGTGCTTGAGAAAACTAAAAAGACCAGACGTAGAGTTTTCTTGGAAGTGGTGACCACTTCAACATTTTCTAAGGTTTGTTTGTAATAATATTCGTAGATTACCCCTCAAAGATATGGATGCAAACACAGTGCATCGTTGGATGCAAGATTTGTTCTCATTTTTCTTTATTGATGTTCTAATAGAAATGTTTAATTGTTCAACGGGGCACTTTTTATTTCAAAGTATCTTCTATTTATCGGTTATATTCAAAATGCCCTAACTGTCAATTTTCATACAATTTTTACATTTGTAAGAAGTTCAAGCGTTCCTGTCACCTATGACCACCGTGGCGTAACAGGAGAAACCGTGGCCGGTCGCATATGACCAACGTGGCAGTCAAAGTGTTAACGTCTAGCCGATTTCCCTTGCGAAATAGAATCTTGAATGACATTGACACGGGAGAGAGAGAAAAATTGAAGCTTGTGAGCGCATAAAAGTTAACAGAATTACCAGAACAGTCAAACTGGCCAGTCTGTAATTTCTTCTAGAAATTTTATGCACATTGATATCTATGCATTTTGTGAAATTAGAACGACTTTTTATAGAATATACATTTAATTAGCTACAGCTTATTTTTCTCCTTGCGTTCGATACCTTTTCACATGACTTTCAATTTCCATTTCTTCGATAGAAATTTCACATTAGTCGTCGCTCGAATGTTAATTAACTCGAGCAATTAGCAAAACGGAATATCGACATTCGCAAATCGTAACAAGTTATAAAAGATTCGATTTACCTGAATGTATTTCCTTTGTTGGTTTGCTCTGTTCTACCAGGAACCAGCTCGAACAAGAGACCGCTGTTGTC
Source organism: Bombus difficillimus (assembly GCA_014737525.1). Taxonomy (NCBI): domain Eukaryota; kingdom Metazoa; phylum Arthropoda; class Insecta; order Hymenoptera; family Apidae; genus Bombus; species Bombus difficillimus. The sequence continues at coordinate 1,066,023 of JACXIT010000205.1, forward strand.
TCCGCTGTTCGAGACAGCCTTTAGTCGGATGATACTCGCGTCGAAGTCGCTGAAATTTTCCTGCAATCGAATCGGCTCGGCAGGTCTTGGTAAGAAAGCTGGAGCCTTCTTGTGAGACTCTACCACTCGAATATCCAGATCGATCGTGTTCGATTTTGGAACGTCGCCCTGATCCTTAGCTGTCGCGGTCATGCTGAACTTGTAATCCGGATTCCTCTGCAAATATTCGACGATCGTTTAAATTCCTCCCATTCGGCTCGGGTTTACTTTACTTTTTCCCATTCGTTCGGCGATCGAATCGCCAAAATTCACCAGATTCGTTGCTTGATTTGTACGAAAAAAAAGGTTTACTCGATCTATTTGAAGCCTTTCGTTCCTACAAATTATGCAAGGAATCGCGTGCAGTACCAACAACACGTTATAGTCGATACTCAGGCGAATTATTTCGTACTACACGTTATGTTGAGTTGACAACTAAGTGATTACGGATTTTGTCATTACCACTTAATGATCCGTCTATGTTTATGAATTAACATAGTATATGGGTTCTACTACGTTCGATTAGACGCTAGAAAAATCCGATTGTTTCAAAAAGTATGGAATCGACCGTTTATTTGTATACAAAAGAGAACCCTGTACTCTCGGCCACGTGCGTCACAACCGGAGGGTTAAAATTAATTTCATTAATATTTGAATGTTTCAGATCAATAGCGTTGCGTGATACTTACATCGATGGTTTTATTGAGAAATATCACACCCGTGTTGCGATCTATTCGAAAGTACACTGCGTCTTCGGGTTTCCTAGACAACAAGCTGTAGTAGACCACTGAGTTGTTGCCATCGTCGATGTCCGTGGCGGATACCCTCATCACTTCTCGTCCCAGGGGCAAATCTTGCGGCACCGACTCGGTATACGCCTATACGCGAGACCACGATCACCAGAAAAACAAACAACGTTATATTGGAATACGTTTGCATCGTATCGATCCATTTCTGAAATCTCTATTTCCCACCAGCGTGTCTTCCCCTTCTCTAAACAAATCTACGTGTGCATGCGTCCAGAGATATAAACTAAACGCGACGAAAGAAGCCGCGATACGAGCGGTAAAAGTGGGATTTTCTATCCTATAAGCGTCAAATGCGCGTGTCTGGTACGTTTCGTACTAGACGTATACATCATTTCCGATATGACGAGCATCGCGCATTCATCTGTTTACGTATTCATTGTTTGGTATATTGTCTGGCGAAAGAGAAGATTAGAGAGAATGCGAAATATGATTTTAAAACGAGCTGAAACTTTCTCTCGCTGCTATTTCTACGATATGATATTTCCTTTCATTGCGAACATCGTTCGCAGTCTTTATCGCTATTGTCGTTTGTCTGTGAATAATTCGCAATGTATTCGCTAAACTTTCATCCCTCTCGAAAGTGCAAAGTGCATTATATTTATTATAATTAGACGTATAATTCTTGTATGATACAACTACGATTGACGCTCGAAGGAGTTGCGTAACGACGAGTAGTTTACTTTGAAAAACTGAGATACATATGTCGGAGATGAAAGGACATCGGGACCTTTCTGTTGGAATGTTTGGGAAAAGCGCATACTTTAATCCAGACTTTTTAGTATAGCCGTACTTAACACGTTCGTCGCCACGTCGCACGTATCCTTCCGTGGAGGCCCCGTCACCGAGGTATGGTGGCGCTCTTCTTGTTCGAGTTAACTAAATATACGATATTATATATAGGATATACAACATAAAAATATTAAGAACACATTATACCATACTTTTTATTGTGGCGGCTCACGACAATAAATACCACAACGTGATACCAACTAGAACAGGGCGCAGTGGTTAGCGCAAAACAATAAGATCAGAGCTTCAGGAGCTCTTTGAGAAAATTAAAGACTACTATCTCACATGGAAATTAAAAATTAACGCAAGTAAATGCGAAACAATATTATTTAAACCAAAGACAAGCGAAATCGGCCCGGCAAAAAGAGAACACTGCAAAAAATTCCAGCTAAGGGAGAAAACAAACGAAGGGGAGCTTATACCACATAAAAACTGTGTAAAATACCTGGGAGTTAACACAGACGACAAACTAAACTACAAGCAGCACATCGAAATCCAACTTTCCAAAGCAAATAAAATATTTTGGAAAACCAAAAGACTATTCTACCCAAAACATCTCAACAGCAAAGTAAAAATCCTATGCTACCAAGCACTAATCAGACCGATCTTAACCTACGGCTGCCCAATCTGGTACAACATATCAGCTTCCCTAATGGAAAAAATTCGCACATTCGAAAGAAAATGCATCAGGTCTTGCCTGAGCACTTACAGATCCGATACAGAAAATATGTAAAAAATAAAAAAATCTACGATCTAGCTAACATTCACGGCATCGACTGCCACATTTTAAAACTAATAAGAAACCACTTCGCGCAAGCTGCAAAGATAAAAGAAAATAGTTTGATCTTCGGCTGCTTATTTCCAAATGATGCATATTACAAAAATACATTGTCAACAGGCTACATCCGCCCCGAAGCGTTCTTATACCTAGACAAAAAAAACTACCTCCAAGATCAAAATAATATCCCAATAATCTATCACATAAAAAGAAAAATAGGGATCAAAACAATACTTTACGAGGAAAACTTAAACGGACAGACCGCAGACCCTAGGTGGAGATACAACATGGCTCTTCCTCAAAGAGACACAGAAAACGACCACAGGAAAAACACTAAAAAATATTGGTGGATACCGAAACCATAAAGAGAGAAAAAAAGAAAAATAAGAGAAAGAGCCACAAGACATCAACGCTCAAGTCTCACTTCGTGTAAATAATGTAAATACAAACATTGTAAATATTGTAAATAATCCTACAGAACACCCCTGTCCCCCACCCCATCCGCCCACTCCCACCCCTTCCCAAAATCCCTCAACACCACCAAAACCAAAAGTAGAATACCGAACTGCCCTGTTTATGCGACCAGGTTTTCAAGACAGAGATAGGAAGAAAAAGACAACAACTGTATACAAGCACCGCTTTACAGCGTCTTAAATCCAAATACAAATTGCAACGCTAAAAAAAAAATATATATATATAAAATACTATATGGCTATGTCGTACCGTCGCGTATCGGTACTTTTGCCTAAACCACCCCTTAACCGATATTCATTGTTTATTACGAATAATATATAAATGTAATACTTATTGTCTTGGTTAAATAAACGTCATAAAAAAAAGCAGTGGTTAGCGCCTTTGGTTACGAACGTTCGGGACACCAAGGTTCGAATCCTGTCGCCCGTGTCCCATTTTTACTTAAATTAGTAATAATACAGCAGTACCTCAGCAGCGACATCTACCTTCACTGACTACAACTCAGCAGCGACATCTACCTTCAATTACTACAACTCAGCAGCGACATCTACCTTCAATTACTACAACTCAGCAGCGACATCTNACCTTCAATTACTACAACTCAGCAGCGACATCTACACGCAATCACACAACTATTCACGGTCAGGCCGCTACATTAATAATGTATATTCTGGATAATATATTATATTATTCTATATCGCATGGTATTCGTTAAAACATTCCAAATACATTTGGGGTGATTTTGGACACTTGTTATGAACAATAGTTATAGACTCCGTCATCACTACTCTCCTCACTTTCAAATATATTTTCACGCTGTCTACTGAACATTTTGAGGATGAAAAAATCATTGATCTACGTCTTACAAGTATGCTTCTCGACAAAATGAAAGATCTGAGATATCTGCCATGAGATCCCTCGGAATACTCTAGCTGGAAGCTAGCTTATTGCTTTCTCCATTTCAGAAATAAATAATCTTTTCATTTACAATGAATCGAAGGCGATAAACGATGAATTCCTGCTTGTCGCTCTATTTATGTTCCGCGTACCAGCTGTCGGATTTGAGCCCCGCAGGAAACTTAGCCGAATCACGCTGGGCGACGAACGTGTTAAACAATAAAACGGAGAAATAACTGTTTACGAGCTAAGCCAATTGTAGTTGCCCGAAAGTTATGACAGTGGGCTTGAGCTCGAAGTGACATAATGTGTCACTGAACGTAGCCACGGTCACGGGAGGGACGTGTACCTAACAGAGGTATAAATTAATTAAATAACTCTCTTTAAAAACAAAGATTGACCTGAGGGATAAGTGAAGATACATAGAGGAGTATATAAGGGCAGTCCCACTTGGACGGGGATTCTTTCGATAAGTTAGACTAATCCAGAGAACACGTACGTAGTCGTCGTCCCGTTGACCGTGTATTCGTTATCGAACCTGAATCCATTTGTCATCGACTTCTCACGCGTCAATCACCGATGTCAATTGTTAATACCTGCAAACTCGCTGCAATAAATATCATCCGACATACAAGGACGATGTCTAATTCTCATCAAGATTAATCACCCGGCCCGACTCCTAAGGAGGATCCGACATATATATGTCGGGTTGGCATTAAGATTTGAGTTAGGGGCGTGTAATGAATATTCTCTGGAATCAGTCATCGTCGTATACAACCGAAGTAATGCGAATTAGCACAAGTGTGAGTAGTATAGAATCGACAAGTAACCGCGCGAATTAGACACTAATGGCAATGGTCTTAGGTTCGATAGCGAATCCGCGGTCAACGGGATAACAGGTGCGATATACTTGAAAGTCGAAATCGGGCGTACTGTACTTGCTAGTAGTACAAGAATAACTTATTTAACGCGGAGTATTCGCTGATCGAAAGATGCCAGATAACTTCTTATTGCGATCTCGCGAAAGAGAATGACTTCCCGTCACGTCGACGTTGCAGAGGAAAACTACGATGGGTGTGTGCCTAAGGGCACGAGGTCATTCGATTCGTCGAGGAAATCCTCCGCTCGGAAAGTGAGGGAGATGGACGTTGTTGCTGATTTGTTAATTACTATGTCGGTTGTTATAAAAAGGATGCTAGCCGCCCTTGAGAGAAAGTTGCTAGCGGGAAGTGTCGTACGTGAGGGAAACAGATTTCTCTTGTCTGCCGTAGGTTGATCGGTTTATGGACTACTAGGGAAAGACGGTCTGTCCGATCGAAGGACCTCGGGTAATTAAATCCTAAGGTTTATCAGCAGGTCCTCAGGCTGACTAAGCATGTGTGGCGGATCAAGGAACCTCGGTCGCCAAACGGTCGAGGAACGAAACGACGACGGCACAAACGTCCCACGGCAACACCAGGCTGGCGATCGCCACCAGAGGGCCAACGGCGATTGGACGAATTTCTCGCTGGTGGTCGAATTGGATCCGCGTTAGAATATATATCGCAATTAGCGAGACGCCCTCTGCGTCTAAGGCAGGGACTACCGGGCATAGCCTTACCGACGAGTCCGCCGGTAGTCCCGGGACGAAACGCGACGAGCGAGAATCTTCTTTAGGAACCATCTACGAGGATCGGCCGACAACAACACAACTGTGGAAGCGGGATCAACCGATCCCCTTCACATGTACTGTGGAGGTGTATCAACATCTGGCGATTATCTTGCCAAAAGAATAGGTTCTGTGTGACGAGTCACGGGGCCGAGGCCCTTGGAATGTTTTCTGTCGAGTGTCGCTGTGACTATTTCTGTTTAATGAAAGCTGTACAATTGTTTTATATCTCTGTTAGATACAACGTTCATCCCGTGACCGCGGCTACGCTAGGCGACCAGTTGTCGCCTCGAGCACAAGCTCATTGTCTCAAGTTTCGGATTATCATATCTGATTTAATAAAGTTGAAGTATCAGGGACTTTCCACTGAATTTCGAAGGGAAGGTCCGGTGTTCTTTCGTCTCCGACATATATGAAAATGAAGAGAAATGAAAAATGGTTTCTTGGAGGAAGATAAACGTGGAAGGAAAGATCGTTTCGATCGTGAACTGTTCGTTTGAAATTCGTTCGTAGGACAAGGGAAACGCGTTTCCTCGTTACGACGATGTAAATGCGCCAAACTCGAACATCCGACGCATATAAGAAATTCCGCCTTGAGATCATTCGAGATTTTCGATCGATCACGCAAGCGTTAGTAATCCACTGCGTAACAAAAACAGAACGTAGGCATTCGCATTCCCACAAACAAAAAGAAGATATAAATAGAAAAGAAAATAGAAAAGAGAGAGAGATATATATATAGAGATAGAAAGAGAATGGAAAAATAGAAATAAGAAAATAAAAAAACATCGAAATAGATATATACACCGGGAAAATTCGAGACCAACCTTCCATACGTATCCACGAAAGACCTAGGTTTGAAAAAAAAAAAAGAAAAAGAAAGAAATCGAAGCAAGAGGTGGTGGTTAGTGTAGCACAATCGTATCGTAAAGCGTAAGAGAAAATACGCTGCTGCATTCGTTGGTCGACGAAGCAAAAACCCGTGTTACGGGAAATTCGATTGGTCCGTAAAATGTGTATGAAATGGAAAAAAGACGAAACGCGTGTCACAGGGTAGTATTTTCGACGACGAATACAGGCACGTGGTTTCCGTTGACACGTAGAGCGAGGATGAGCACGACAAACGCGACGAGATGTAAACCGTATCGGAAGTAGACTCCGGTTCGTAAATATTAGAACATTTACGATTAAAGGAAAATCAAGTAAATCTGGCAAATTGTTATGAAAATCGATAGAACCTTAAAGACTCGTTATTTCGTTTGGAATCTTCGACTGTAAAGGTCCATGAAATTTTTGTCTATCAATTACGCGTACTAAAGTCATTTGTTCAATACGAAACAGTATTCCGATATTTTCAATATTTTCATATTACAATCAGCGGTATTTCTAAAATTGTAAATAGTAAAAAAAAAACGTACTGGATTTTAAAATTGCGATCTTCTTCTCTCGGTATTCTCTTCGTTTCTTCTACGATCTATTACGTTTTCTATATTGTTATTTAATTATGCATAACGTAAAATAGTTTAGGCTAATGATTTTGAATTGTTGTAGATCAGAAGATCGTGTTATTAATTCCTTATTTTCTTCTAACACTTCCAAGTAATTTTCAGAAACGTTTTGAATCCTCCTACGAACACGAACTCTCCTATTTTAATCGTTTTCCTAATGATCGAAACTAATTACCGCGTTTCTGTTAGAAGATCCAAGCGAATGTCCAAGTACTTATCGACTAGGGTATGTTGTAAATTGGTATATGGACGAATCGAGTGACCCATAAGAGCGCTCGAGTCGAGAAGAAGGTTCTCAAGGTGGTCACACGGCACCTACCACTTTGTCAAAAACGGGTCCATTGTCGTTCACGTCCTCGATCGTGACTTTGAACGTGCACACGTCATCGAGTTGCGGCCTTCCGTTGTCGGTCGCAAGGACGGTCAGGTAGGCTTCCTTTTCTCGAGCCGGTTCATCCCTGTCCAACACCTGCGTCGTCCTGATCAACCCGGTTCTGTTGTTGATCTCGAATTTTAGTTTCTCGCCGGGAGCTGTCACGAAACTATACGTGATCGTGCCTGTGTGAAAGAAAAACTTCGTTTTAAAAGGCGAAAATGCAGCGTTTCCTGGAACCTTTTCGATTGAATTTGGTCAAAGGAAGTCCACGTCGAACGTTAATGGACAAGTTGAGAGCAGCGTGCCAGAAGCTTCTGGCCCGATGAATTTTTCTACTTTACGTTCGAGAAAGATTTTACGCGATTCGAGTATCTCCGTTCTTGGATTTGAAATATCGGGGAAATTGGTGAAACTCTCGGTCACAATGCGAGATATTGACACGTCGCGTACCTCCATCGTCTGGATGGTCTCTGTCCTCTGCGTGCACTTTAATCACCACCGTGCCCACTGGCTCCTCCTCTTTCACTACTGGTGCGTAATTCGAGCAATTCGAAAACACTGGTTTGTGATTGTGGTTTTCGTTCAGTTGCATCTGCGAAACGAATACAATTTCGGTTATTACTGTTATTTCCTTCGAAAAATAGACTTCGCAGTTAGAAGTTCGTTTCTGTATACAACGTTGTCGATATATTTTTGAATGAATAATTAATAGAATTAATAGGAATCGCGAGATTATCGTAAATAGGCTAAAACCGTGGCTTACGAAAATTGCAGGCTTTGTAGCAAGAACGATAGTTGTTCGATTTTACGATTTTGTAAATAACAAGTTGTGCTAGAAATCGGACGAGAGATTCGCAAGGTGGTAGGAAACGAAGCAACCTATAAAAGGTGATTATATCTCGACTTATTGTCAAGGGAAAATTAATTGGCTCTACGAAAACAATTTTCAGACTTCCACAGCTTCGTGATTTAATTAAACGCGTTCAGTTGTTCCGCGTATCTACAGGTAGACTTTAGCACAGTGGTGTAATACGATGAATATCTCTTCTTCTTTTAAATTGAAGTTAAAGATTCTTTTTCACGTTCGTAGCTCTGCTTTTCTTGCGATGCTGTATGCTCGCGAGAAGCTCGGAACACACAAAAGGTAATAAAATACTAAAACCAAATATTCTTAGAGCTACGTGTATTTTAATTTATCGAAAAGCAATGTCCATTTGCAGCAAAGAATAAAAAATGCGGAAATGGTTTATTCTTACAAAAAAAAAAAAAAGTCAAACACGTAGAATTTCGGAAGTCGTTTTTTATTTCCGCCTTCCGCTCAACGAACACGGTGGCCTGATCCCTGCGATTTAACTTTAACCAAACAACTTCGATTCTGTTAATCATTGAACGTCGCAGAAATATTTCACAACGTCATCCAAGTGTGCCGATCGATCGAACTGGAGAATCGGTTGATAGAATAAAAGTAGTATAATCGAAAAGCACTCACCTGAAATTCCTCTTCGTTAGGAAACTGCGATCTCGCGTCCAAGTGTCTGGAATGCCTCAATCTCGTTGCGTCGGCTGAAACACAGAGACAGGAAAATAGGAAATAAAACATCCATCGGAATCTCTTTCTCGCTGGACCAGACACGCGCGCGATGTAGGCGATCGTATTTTTTCCACGGTTCGCGCGCCGCGTTTCCGCTTCCTCTGCCGTTGTCTAGGTACGCGCGAACATGGCCCCGTAAAAGCTTTCGATTTTACGCGGTAACGCGCCACTCCAGCCAAGAGGTATATCGAGAGAACGATAAATAATTGAGAGAGAACGTTACGCAAGCCGAATCGACGTCGCGCTTTACCTCCAAACTGTCTAATAATTATTTCAACTTGCGAGCTTATCGTCGTTGCCTTCGTTTTCGACTTTACTTTTCCCTTTCGTTCTCTTCTTCTTGCGTTTCGTTTCTCCTACTTCTCGGCTAGAGAAGCTAAAGGAGCTGAGCTTACAAACGTTAGGACACATTTTCGTTGATTTATGGCGGTAATTTCATAGCGTTGGAATTTCATAGAAAGATACAAATCAACGATGGCCTAACGATAGTTGAGGATCGTTGATACTGTCCGTTTACGGAATAAGTAGAATATATCCTTAACGCTCCGATTTTTAATTGCGAATATCAACCGGTGAACTTATTCTTATCATATTAGGTTGTCCGAAATGTTTCTTTCGTTTTATAAGGAAATAATAATAATGTTGTTTTATATTAGTTTATTGAATTACGCACGAATATAATAATAGAAATAGAACGAAATGGATCATCTAATTCAATAAAATAATATAAAACAGAAATTGTTGTTCATCTATCATCACCTTATGAAACGAAAGAAACTTTTCGGACAACCTAATACTTCGACTTGCAAGATTTTAAATATTACAACGATGTGTAAATAATAATATTAAAATGATTCAAAACAATCTTTATTCATCTCAAAAGTAATATAATTTTGATTACCATATTTCTATTAATTATAATTGAGTAATGTGTGGAATTTTTGAAAATATTCATTGGGATGAAAACCGGGTTTGCGTTCACAGATCTCGCAGTAGAAACTGTTTGTTTTCTTACCGCATCACTTCCTTCTGGTGACCAAACAAGACAACTTTTCTTTGTCCATTTCGGCAACTGATTTATCATATGCAGTTTCCCATCTAAACGTTGTTCCTAACCTGTTCCGGAAGGTCTACCATACACATTGTTATTCCGAAAGTTACTTACGAGCTGACTTACTAATAATTTGACAAACTTACAGTGTGACAAAACGCTTTCTCCTTTCCTTTCCTGAGAAATCTTGTAAAGTATAGAAGCATTTGTTACGCTTGTTTCTGGTCCCCAAAAGAACAAGATGGGTTTACGATAAAACAGGTTCAGATATGACTGTCTTCACTGATCGCTTGTAACTCACTGAGAAGTATTCATTTTTATTTGTAAACAGTTACCGATAACGAACCAAAAATGCATTTGGAGTAGAGCGCCGCACATCGGTGGTGTTTGGTACTTGACGCTTGGAGCGTTAAGGGTTAAGGGAGCGTTAAGTTGAAAGATGTGATCGTGCGTTTTGTTATTTACCGTATATACTGTGTTTCATATTTGTGTATTTTAAGTTTTGCGTGTTCAAGTTTATGTATCGCGGTCTGATTTAACATCGCAATTCGTTCTATGTCGACTCGGAGGAAGTTTGTTCCGTGCGCCTTGTAACGCGCAAATAAAAGTATCCGAAGATAGAACGTTCGTCAAATTACCGACATAGTTCTAACAAGGTTGGATGATTACAAATTACACTTTCGTCGTCGCATATTGGCTGTTAAAAATCGTTTCGAGTATTAAAAATCGTTTGCATTCGCAGGAACTCACATTTTTAAGAACACAGCTGCGCGAGAATGTAACTATGGAACCTAAACAGAGATTTACTACACCTACTCAGTACACGTTACGACGAATACTCTGCTTTGAAATTGCGCTTAACACTTTCACAGTGTGACGTTGGTCACATTGGTGACCGGAGCGCTTGAACTTCTTACAATTGTAAAAATCGACAGTTAGGGCATTTTGAATATAACCTATAAATAGAAGATACTTTGAAATAAAAAGTGCCCCATTGAACAATTAAACATTTCTATTAGAACATCAATAAAAAAAAAATGAGAACAAATCTTGCATCCAACGGTGCACTGTATTTGCATCCATATCTTTGATGGGTAATCTACGAATATTATTACAAACACACCTTAGAAAATGTTGAAGTGGTCACCATTTTCAAGAAAACTCTACATCTGGTCTTTTCAGTTTTCCCAAGCACCGAAGCCATCGACAGCGTATAGACAAAAGGCGGGGACGAAGGCAGACTATAAACAGTAGTCATCAGGGCTTTCAGTCATAGGGAACACTGCTAGCGTGCGGATCTGGACCAGCTCAAATTATATTCCCACTTGTATTTACGCTTTTGTATTAAAATATATTTTCTACTTTACAATTTATCCACGCGTTCCTTTGTTCATACATCTAGTAACCTTAACAGAAAGTAATCGTAAATGCTGCTTTATAATTATGTAATTGAAATTAGAAGTGTGAACATACCTTACTATTATATATAGAATGATCAAACACCGTTTACTAATATCTTCTACACGTTTCAACAATATATTCTGCACGTTTTGCTTACGACGAAATAACGAATGCGAAATTTATTGAAATAAACTGAGGTGGATAGTATACTTGTTTGTAGTCTCCTTAGTTTGTAATTGTCGATATAGCTAGTTGTAGTGATATAGTGCGCTATAGCTAGTCTGTAGGTATGAGACAAGTTCTGCTGCGGGTCGCCGGTGTCGCTGCTGGGGTACTGCTGTATTTTCTTTTCACGTTTGATGCCGCGGAAGTAAAATCGGACTCCGGTAGCCGGGGATTTGAACCCGGGCCCCGAACGTTCGCAACCTAAAGCGCTAATCACTGCGCTGCCGTCGTCTGACACTAGTTAGAGTCGAGTGGTGGTATTTTTACTGTCGAGTGCCGTCCCAAAACGAAGCCTTGTTATAATACGTCGCTATAAAATGTTAACAAGGCGCCACGGTGGTCACCCGTGATCACCAATAAGATAAACGGTGCATTGGGGAAGAATGTTATCTTACATCATCAATTTATTATTATTTTGCCATTATATGCTTTGACTGTCACGCCAAAATCATATGTTTCGCTGAGGACGCCACGGGAGTATTTTTATTATTCAAAGTGTTAACGCCACAAGCGATAACATAGATACACCGATAATTGATATACCGATCGATGATAAAGAAGAAGAAGAAAACCGCCATGTTTTTCGACCACGTTGAGAACGATGAAAAGATGAAAAATCGTGACTCGAGCAATGACAACGTGTGTACAGGCTGGCAAAGCTGTAAGCGGCACGCTAACCTCCCTCGGGGGGAGTAGCCTGCTTTTCCTACTCGGGGGTTAACCTACATTTCGATCGAGTTCACAGGTTCGTTTCGAACGCGAGGCTTCGCCGAGCGGATACGCGTCCATGTTTTCTCTACTTTGGCCGGTTCGTTCGATTCGGACGAAAGTAAACGACGATAACTGATATGATCGATCTGTTTTTTTTTTTTTAGTAGATTATTTACAATCAATTCTTATACAGAATTTTAAGTAAATTATTTTGGCGTGGTACTGTAACTCGGATTATAAAAGTTTATAGTATGTTTGATTCTAGTTGAATCTGATGCTTCAATCTAAGGGGTATTGCCTTTTTAGTCTGCGGATCTGATCCGTCGTGTCAATTAATTGGATAACTAATTGGTTTTGGTGGTTATTAACTCTTATATTATATCTGTTTCTGAACTTGGAAATTTCTTCTTTGACTGATCTGAGTTTGAGAAAGCAAACCGAAGACGAGACCCAAGTTTCGTAACGATTATTGGCCAAGAGAGCCACGTTATTTTATTCCGCGGAGATTACGATCGATCCGATAGATACGAGTGTACTTCTCTTTTCTTTCTCTTTTGAGAATAAATCTTTTGGGACACGGTTTCTAAACGATTAAACTGTAAGGTTTATCGACGAAGAATGAAACTAAGTTTATACCGATTATTGCATAAAGCTAGTTGAAAGTATGCAAAGTCTTATTAAACTTGTTATAAAATCAAAAGGCTTATGGATAACGTAGTAAGATATTTGGTATCCGTGACTCCTTTAATTCTTCGTTTAATCCATCGTTTTTTATATTCCTCTTGTAACAGATTAAAACTGAGTTTGCATGACACAAAGGAATACTTTGAATTCACAATAGTTGTAGATATTATACTTACAGTAGCGAGGATACTTACTTAGTGCAAAGCTCTTGCGCGAAATTCGATTTAATTTACTTTATAATACTCGTTCGCGATCGAAACTTTACTCCCGCTACATATTGAAAGCGTCTCAAAGTACGAAAAATGAACTTTTTTAAGTCAGTTTAAAAGCCATTCTTCCTACAAATTTTATGGAAAATATTCTCGCGTAATTAAAACAGCGGGTAAATTTAAATCGATGCGGTCTACGATTTTTGGAATCGCCAACTACGATGTTTAAAATGGTGACCTATGATTTTTCGAATTATGTCGTATGATTTTTAGAGACACGACCTGAGCACCGTTAAAGAGAAAGGCGACGACGAGGCTCGAACCCGTCCAAACAGTTTTCGGGTACTCGAATCGCACCGTTTCGACGCCGATAATGTAAGTACTTAATTCGATTACCACTCCGCTTCCATCGTGCTCAAGATACGCTCGGGACACGTAATCGGCCGCGTCTTTCGAACGTCGCTATAGTCGTGGAACGAGGACGACGCCCGATGCAATCTACAGTCTTCGAGAACGTGGAAAGATCGCGTCCGTTGCCATTCGTTGCACGACGTTCTTGGCAATTGACGCGTGTAAACTACGGGCGTACAACAGCGTTCGTTTAACCCTTTAACCCGCCCATGTTCTTTCAGCTTATTCTAGTCTATTCCGTCTATTTTATTTTTTGAAACACATAGATCTCTATTCCTGCTTCATGTCGAATATTTTTCGCCACAGCTATTTTGCCTCGTTCCTTGTCAGATAAATCTTTAACTGCTTTCGGTTCGTGAAATTCGCGGATTTATACGGGTACTAACCTCTTGACATACAAATAAAATAGCACTCGATGCGCGCTGAAAATTCGATTTCAGGTAGCTCGGCATAAAATCGGTGTACAATTCTCGGCGTCTTACCGAGTCGTCGACGTGCAAAGTAACGCAACGAAAGAAACAGCGTCTCGCACACGTCTCTGCATACGTTGAGAAGCCAACGTTCGCGCTTCTTCCGTAAAAGACACGACGAAATTCGTCTCTCTGCACATCGTGCGCTCTTTTCAATTTTCCGGCTTTCCGGTTTGCCGATCTTTGCTTCGATCTCGCCGGATGTCGAAGAGAGCAGCAGGTTGCCGATAACCCTTTGGCGACGAACTCGCGCCAACTTGTTTGATCGAACGTTCGCTCGAATTATTCGTTTGCCTGGTGCGTGCTTCCTTGCGGTTTTATCAGACACCAACGACGCGATTGTCGATCTATTGGGCGATCGACGCTGTTATTCGCGATCGAATGCGTTCGTAACGTTGTACCGCGAATGCATTTTCTATTAGGATAATTACCGACGACGGTGAGCGCGAGTCTGCCGGTGATTTCATTTTCCAGATTAACGGAGTGTGCTACCGATCATCGTGCTTGTCGATTAAATTTTCGTTAGCCAAACGCCATCCCCGCCGAGCGTATTCGTTTCCGAGGCGAGCTCCAATGCGAGACGCGAATGCAAACACCAGCACACGACGATTTACCGAAAATTCATTGCTCGCGTCCCTCGCTCTTTGTCTCTGTCGATGGAAATAAGGGAAGAAGCGCGCGCCGTTTCTCTTCCAAATTACTCGACGACGATTAATTGATTCAAGCGCGCATCGCTGCTCCGCTTTCCAAAGAATTATCGATCTTGCGATCCGTATACGTTACTGTACACCTACGATTGCTTTTCCAGCGTGACTTTCTGTGTTTCAAGTCGACCATGATCCAGACAATCGCAGTTTCGTTCCTCTCGCGGATTGTTAAGGGGGGTTTTTCCCTTCAAAGTGTTACAAAAAAGTGAAACATTGAAATTTCGAAAAACCCTCCCAGTGTTACCTGGGGAAAACTATTATCTAACGAATGAGCTTTGATTTTTTGATTTCAAATGATCCAGCACCAAGTTACGAGGGGCACCGCAATTCTACTTTTTTTCCGAGACACGTCCGAATAATTGTTGCTGCTGCCGTATTTTTTAATATTTCTTCGTGAAAATTTTATACAATATTCTTCGAACGTCATACTTTAATGTACTATTGGTTTTAATGAAGAGATTTTAACTGTGTCGTCACAAAAAATTCACAAAAACGTGCCTTTTTTTTGTACGAATTAACCTTAGCCCCCCTTCAAGAAAGCGATAAGGTCAACAAAGGGAGTACAAATCGGTCGCTCAAATTTCCATTCTCTTTAGTTTCCCACTAAAAGATCAATGGAGGAGCTCGCCGAACAAGAGTCCATAGAATATTTACGACGACGTAATGAAAAATTGAATTTGTGGGACCAAACTATCCGTCGATTTCCTCTAATTTCCGTGGTTCGTTTATTCTCAGAACGAGTACGAATTTGTTGCTGGAAACGAGAAATCAATCGGCTCAGTACATGATAGCTTCTAGCAAGCGTATTTTCCGGTCGAATAATCGAATTATATCGTGAGAGTTTTATTCACTTTGTAAATATAAAAAGAAGCAAGTTGCCTGACAGCTGTTATAATTACTAATTGAAACGTGACCAATATTTGAAACAAAAGAAGAAAGAAAGAAGGAAAGAAAACTAGAACTAGAAGTTTCCATGCAATTCGCTCGATTCGTCGTTCAATCTAATCCTTCAAAAAGTCTTTCAATTTCCAAAATCAAGAGGCTGTACCTAGCGAAATTAAAGGATGTTCTCGTGACCAGCTGCCGTTCGTTGAACGATCGAATCGATGAAAAGATAGAACGATGAATTTTCGACGCGAAGCAAATGGATTTTCCAGCGACGTATACTACGTGGGAACGATGCAGCACAGTCGTAAATTACAGCTTTTAAGTAGGACCCATTGACGTAGTCACACACCCAGGACTGTACATATTTTGTAGACGTAAAGTTATTTGCAAATCAATATCCTGCTTGTAGTTTTTCATAGCTGCAGTCATTGTATCTTCGTGTCTGAATCACGCTCTCGTTTTAACAAACAAATGCACAGCCCGCGTTTCGATCAAATTTCTAACAAAAAGTGGAATGAAAAATTTCGCGATATCGCGCGATACGTGTATTCTGTACGCTTTTCGTATCTCCAAATTCCTCTATAAATGAATACAAATTTTCCATCTACCAATTAGCAAAAAGATAACGAGCGTAGGTGGCGAAAATCCACAGCCTACGCGTTACGTACGTGCGTTTTGATAATCGAAACGTACAAACTTGAACTATCCGTTGACTTTATGGCTACGCTGTTATTTCTAGGATTCTCGAGCGCGATACAATACATATAATATTGCTAAATATTAATCACAAGTTACGGGCTATTAGTATCAATAAATCCCGTAGTGTGGGGGTAATTAATTTAATTAAATGTATAGAATTTGATAACAACATGGGCATGAATTTCACAAACTTATAAATCATCCGGGATCACGTTGCATGACCTAAAATTGTACATTTTAAAAGTGGAACGTACAACAGCAACTACTAATTTGTCAATTCGCTCGATATCGTGGTAATTAGCAAATTATCCTGCACAACAGGGCTCGCTCAATTCGATTTCTGTCCGTAATTGTTTGAAACTCCATCGTAACTACGAATAGAGTGCGAACGTTTATACAAATTCTAATCTCCTCGAGCTTGCAAGCTACGCACAGATCTGCTTCTTCCGTCAAGTATTAGATTAGCGCTACTCTCCTGCGATTTACATAATTTTCTATATTACGC
Organism: Bombus difficillimus; assembly: GCA_014737525.1. Lineage (NCBI taxonomy): Eukaryota > Metazoa > Arthropoda > Insecta > Hymenoptera > Apidae > Bombus > Bombus difficillimus. Next base: position 1,082,893 of record JACXIT010000205.1, read on the forward strand.
GTGCTCTACGAATTCCTACATTCATAAATTTCCCATAAATATTGTTACGTCGCGTGAGATGGTCTGACCACCAAGGCCCACATACCTTTACTCCGAACCCCGATAAACTTAAGGAACCACCATGAACCGACTCTTTTTAACTTCATCTCTATTCATATAAGCATTTTAAATTTATGGATAGTCCTTAAAACAGTCCTTAGGTTTATTCCACGCTCCTACAAATTACGGAGAAAGCGAAGGTTTGTCTAACGGAAAAGCAGGTTTTCCCATGAACGAGGACACCCATGAGCCACGTTGGCAGGAAACTTTCTCCTCATATTTTCACCGACTAAATTTGGCGATAACCAATGGGCATCGCGGATCGTTACCCTCACTTTCCTACCGAAAAGTGTGAACAACGAATCCGCGTTCCTAAAGGCACACCCACACCGAACCTTCCTCCGTAGTAATACGAGACGTGTCTTCACTGTTCTTACAACCATCGGACAGTCACCTTAACCATTCGTTCGCCCTTAGTGCAGTACTCTAATCAACTGTTTAATATCAAGTTTATTTCTCTTAATCATTGTGTCGTATATCCAACTAACCGACGTAATTTGTGTGTGTATAAGTTGTTGTAAAATATATATTTATAAAACTGTAGACTACAGTTTTATTCCCCAATAACTACCCCTATTATCCTACAAGAAATAAGGGGATCGACCTGTTCGTGGTGTCGATTGCTACAATCGTAACGGGAATTTACGACTCCCGTTGACGCGTCTCCTCGCGATCGTGTCTCCTCGCGACTGGCCGAAAATACAAATATATAAACATTCACAGTATCATCTACCTGTAACAAAAAAAAAACGACATCTTCGCAACGCCGTAACCCGATGAAACAAATCCTCGATCGCGACACGGAGCTCGCGGCCGAAAATATATTCCCGAATTGGAAATAGAGAAAAACGGGACACCTGTTGCCGAAAGGGAACGAACGAGGCAACAACGTCGTTTGCAAGCTTTCACGATCTTTGCCTCTCTCTTTCTCTCTCTCTCTCTCGCTCTCTCTCGTTGCAAATTTTTCCTCTATAGAAGCCACGATCGAACGACATATATATGGTAAGGGTCGATTCAACTGAACAGCGTTGGCCGAGCGATTTCCATGCCGCGAAGCTGGTAATTATCTGGTGTTTCGCGAGGTCGCGTCGCGGATGGATTATCGTGCGTGGTGTGCGCGCAGACGCATCCTATCGAACGATATCGAGCGCGTTCAAAGGCAGACAATTGCATCAAAGAGCTTCCATTGTCGCGACGGCCAGTTTTAGCTCGACGTCGATAACGCGTTTGGCCGACCGGCTTTCGAAAAGGCAACGTACTCCTACACGGTCCCTTGCGTCACGACGAGATCATCCATCGATCGACGTTGAGCCGGTGGATTTAGAAAGCATCGGTTTCGGGTCTGCGCTGAAGAAGCGAGCAGAGGCTTCGCTCATAAGGCGAACGAAATTTTGCGAGTTTAAGAGGCGAAATGTAAAGCAACGTGAAATACAACGCACGATTAGAGCTCGATGGAAACGCGGTATATTAGAAATATCTTGCTCGTTAACCCATTTGCACCGTGGCTCTAATTAAAAGGATTGGTCGTAGGTGCAGTAAATGGCATCCGAATTCATCGAAAATTTACTGTTCAAAAGGATTGGAAGACAATGTTACTTCGCAAACATCGCATCTTGCATTCTTTATTAACAGAGGAAAAAAGTAAAAATTGTTTATTTAAAAAAAATTATTTAGATTAAAATGGAAATAAGAAAAAGCAGTCGCAGCGCGCGTAATAATTCGCGCTTGGTGATAGAAGACAGTCGTCCGATTGCGGAATAATCCGCGCTTGGATGCAAATGGGTTAATCACCGTGGAAACTTGTTAGCGAACCAGTCAAAACGACCGGTATGGGACTTTTTTTTCATTCTTGCAATCATTGCAGACATGCAAACGTTTTTGATCATACGACGCTTACTTTTATCGTGATAGAAGTGCGATTACACGTATTCGGGAATATTCATCGGTCCGCTTTTGATTCCAATACACCACGTGCACCATATTTAGTTATATGCATGTTGATTAAAGGGCAATAGCTATAGCGATAAAATCCAAACGAGCAGTATTTGTATGTATTTGGAATTAATCTGTCACGTTTATTCCTGTGTTTCGTCGCACACCTGACTCGTTCGTGACACGCGAATGCATATATTTTTTCATTGACTGGAAATTTATACTTGTCTGTTAGCTCTTCTATAACGAAGAAGATTCTACGTATCCGATGACAGTTATCTCTATACACAATTGGTACATGAAAAAAAGAATCTATTTTAATTATTACGTTATGTATCTCGTACGACCTGAAATTTATATATAACCGTATCTCCCTTGTTACAGTCTGTCCTATATTGCATAATGATTCTTAACACGCAAAATGCCGCGTGGGCCATCAGTGGCTCTCCTTTTGAGCTCTTTCGAGTAATAGTTCTGTATAAAACAAAACTAGATCGTCAAACGCTTTATACAATAGAATTTAGAATCGATCGACACGTAATTATCGCGTACGGTACAATTACAACACCGTGGGCCACCCATGAGCCACGCGGTCTCGCTCTCCTTTCAAAGTCACGCGAAAACCATTCGACGTGTTAAGAAACTTTTTCTTCGGATTATTGGTCTACTGAATTTCGTTTATAGCTCGGCTTTCATCGTTTTTTTTTATTTTATTTATTTGAATATTTACAATCAATTCTTTCACAGAATTTTCAGTAAATTTCTTTGGCGTGCTTCTGTGGCTTGGATTAAAAAAATAAAAAAAAGTTATAGCGAGTTAGATTCTTCTTGAATCGGGTGTTTCAATCTAGGGGGTAATGCCTTTTTAGTCTGCGGGTCTGATCCGTTTTATCCAGTAATTGGGTGACTAACGGGTTTTGGTGATTGTTGATTCTTGTATGATATCTGTTTTTGAACTTTGAGATTTCTTCTTTGACTGTGGGTAATTTAAGATCGCGATGAATCGTTTCGTTGGTAACATACCAAGGTGCGTCTATCAGGGAAGCTTTCATCGTTGAGACGAAAAACGTTTAAGACAGCACCACTTCGATCGTCAAACGCTTTATACAATAGAATTTAGAATCGATCGACGCGTAATTATCGCGTACGGTACAATTACAACACCGTGGGCCACCCATGAGCCACGCGGTCTCACTCTCCTTTCAGAGTCACGCGAAAACCATTCGACGTGTTAAGAAACTTTTTCTTCGGATTATTGGTTTACTGAATTTCGTTTATAGTCCGGCTTTCATCGTTGAGACGAAGAACGTTCAAGACAGCACCACTTCGATCGTCAAACGCTTTATACAATAGAATTTAGAATCGATCGACGCGTAATTATCGCGTACGGTACAATTACAACACCGTGGGCCACCCATGAGCCACGCGGTCTCGCTCTCCTTTCAAAGTCACGCGAAAACCATTGAACGTGTTAAGAAACTTTTTCTTCGGATTATTGGTCTACTGAATTTCGTTTATAGCTCGGCTTTCATCGTTGAGACGAAGAACGTTCAAGACAGCACCACTTCGATCGCTTCGTTTCGGCCCGTCAGTTTCGCTTCTCTTTATTCCGTTCTTTCGTCACGAGGCACGTTTCACCATGTCCCGAAGATAGCGCCAAAATGTCCTTCAGAAAATGGTTCGTTCGTTGCACGAACGATGCGCGGCAAGAATATCTGAAAAGAGGAGCTCGTGGTATTTTCGGATTCGCGGTTGTTCGTCGGATACCAACGGATAGCAAACTGAATCGATCGAACGCAATTTCCATTATCGAAATCGAAGCGTGACTTTTGCTCGGCTGCCTTCAGCCTTTGTCGATGATTTGGTACGCGCAGTGCTGTCGGTAATGCTCTTATGATGGCACGGTGTGTGCTCCGACTATAATACGCTATTCCTCGCTTAACAGCCGCGCGTTCTGGTCCACTGTGCGGTTGCTATCGAGAGAGGTGACGTTTTAGGAATTGTCGGCTCTTATCTCTCTTTAGCACGCTCGTTTCTCGAGAGAAGATTTTTCGTGTAACGACGACAAAAGAGACCGGTTTTTATGAATTTTTGTTATCAAACTAACCGTTGGTTGTACGCCAGTTGACCTTTTTCGCATATAAATAGATAGTCTCAGAGTACAAACGCGATTTCTTTATTTCGGTTCTTCTTATTGTTTATCGTGCGTTATGGGGTCTCGTGATCATCTTCGACAACGTAACGGTTGTTGGCGCGCGGTGTAGCATCTGTCGTAATGGTCAGAATGCAGAAGCTGAGAAATTTTCTTCCACTTCGATCGCTTTACGCTGGGATTGAACACATTTTTCCGGAAGAAAAGCGCGAAGAACTGAAAAGTTCGGGAGTTCGGAAGAAAAATTTACTTTCTTCGCCACATGGATTCGGTTTGTATCGTTTCAAGAGATATTACAAGTAAATAATCGAGCAAAAGTTTAATGAAACTCGAGCAAATCGCTGAAATCTGTGCAATGAACGAGCCTTCACCGAAGTCGATTAATCAATTAGTTTTTCGCTCATCGTGCACGCCAGTTTATTGAAAGTGGCGGTTTGGAAAATTAACAGACGATTAATTAAACAAAATTAATAGCAACAAAAAAAGAAATTACATTTCTTTCTCAGGATTATACTTTCGAAGAAACAGTCCCTTACAACTAGTAGTTTGAAAAGAATTCATAAAAATCACTTGGTTTTATTTAGGGCGTTACACGATAGTCTTCCCTCAATTCTCTGCACTTGGAAGAATCTGAATGTAACAATAATTTACAAAATAATATTGTAAATGTAAAATATAAAAATACGCGTGTAATACGACTCGTCCTAGTCGTATGTCTTTTTTAACTCCAGTTAAAAGGAAATGCGTACGTGTAACGGTTAAAAGATGAATGGCTCGAAATGCATGGGCTGCGTTTTCATTTTTATGAGAAATGCAACGATGCATTTTGCAGCCGAGCAATTTTAAAGAAACGCAGGCACGCGGTGTTTTCTACATAAATCGAGGCACCTGCTCGTTCTACGTAAGAAGATATCGAGGAAACATGATCGAAACTTGATTCATCCGAAAGATACTCTAACTTTAATTTTGCTAGACTCGCTGTAAGAAAAACTAGAAAGAAGAATGAACGTAACGTGATATTTTTCTGTTCGACTTCGCGTCTTTTCCCTACGATAAGTTACGCGATTTTCGAAATTGAAATTACAGAAAAGGCGAAACGAATAATCCAATGCAAACGATCGGTCTCGATCCAATCGAATCGTTCGATCAACGTTTCCGTCGAATCTCATCCAGATGTCTCGACCCGAAGAATTTGCGCAAACTCTCTCAGTAACGAAGCCAACCTCTTGCACGCGTATTTACCCGGATAGGTAGAGAAAGGGCGGAAGCACGAGGAACGGTGAACTTTGCGTCGAGAGATATTACAGGAAACGCGAGACGCCTCGGCTGCAAGCAAGAACTTTGTCGACAATGATATTTCACGGCGATTCCGCTGCGATGCAACGGCTCGCATAAACCACTCGCTGCCTCTAAGATATATCCTGTCGCTTATTGTTAGATTTTCGCAAGGAGGATAAAATCGAAATAATACAGCGCGGGGAATCTTCTTTTCTAAGTTTTATCGGCGAACCGTAACGTCTCTTTAACGCGTACCGTTCGTTTATGGTTACTCGCATACATTTGCTTTCCCATTGAATGACCAAAGCGTACGAATTGACAATTATAAGGAGCCCAATATCGACATTTTCACAGACTCGGATACATTTACGTTTCGATTGAATGATCACAGCGTACGAACTGGCAATTATAAGGAGCATCGAATGTAGTAGGAAAAATATGAATATTTTTCTTGTATTGGGTTTTGTTATTAGGTGGCAATGACAAAAGCCGCAATCACTTAGTTGCCAATCCAATATAATCGGCATTTTGACAGACTCGGATACATTTGCTTTTCGATTGAATGATCACAGCGTACGAACTGGCAATTGTAAGGAGCATCGAATGTAGTAGGAAAAATATGAATATTTTTCTTGTATTGGGTTTTGTTATTAGGTGGCAATGACAAAAGCCGCAATCACTTAGTTGCCAATCCAATATAATCGGCATTTTCACAGACTCGGATACATTTACGTTTCGATTGAATGATCACATCGTACGAACTGGCAATTGTAAGGTGCATCGAATGTAGTAGGAAAAATATGAATATTTTTCTTGTATTGGGTTTTGTCATTAGGTGGTAATGACAAAAGCCGCAATCACTTAGTTGCCAATCCAATATTATCAGCATTTTGACAGACTCGGATGCATTTGCTTTTCGATTGAATGATCACAGCGTACGAACTGGCAATTATAAGAAACATCGAATGTAGTAGGAAAAATATGAATATCTTTCTTGTATTGGGTTTTGTTGTTAGGTGGTAATGACAAAAGCCGCAATCACTTAGTTGCCAATCCAATATAATCGGCATTTTGACAGACTCGGATACATTTGCTTTTCGATTAAATGACCAAAGCGTACGAATTGACAATTGTAAGGTGCATCGAATGTAGTAGGAAAAATATGAATATTTTTCTTGTATTGGGTTTTGTCATTAGGTGGTAATGACAAAAGCCGCAATCACTTAGTTGCCAATCCAATATTATCGGCATTTTGACAGACTCGGATACATTTACTTTTCGATTGAATGATCACATCGTACGAACTGGCAATTGTAAGGAGCATCGAATGTAGTAGGAAAAATATGAATATTTTTCTTGTATTGGGTTTTGTTATTAGGTGGCAGTGACAAAAGCCGCAATCACTTAGTTGCCAATCCAATATAATCGGCATTTTGACAGACTCGGATACATTTACGTTTCGATTGAATGATCACAGCGTACGAACTGGTAATTGTAAGGAGCATCGAATGTAGCAGGAAAAATATGAATATTTTTCTTGTATTGGGTTGGCAATTAAGTGATTGCGGATTTTGTTATTACCACCTAATGACAAAAGCCGCAATCACTTAGTTGCCAACCCAATATTATCAACATTTTGACAGAGGACGTGTTCCTCTGCTGTCTCATCTCAGGTGTTCGCCTTCTTGCGAATAATAATTAAGATCTAACGTTCTGCTACGTGTTGCAACTGAAACAAGGAATATATTTATCTCTGATACATGGCGGAAACTACAAAAACCTACATAAGCATTTAGAATGTGGTTAGAAATTCCAGTGGCAAGGAAATGGCAAGAACCGCGAGATCTCGAACGAGTTTGCCGCATTTGCATTCGATGCCTTAGGTTGGTGGTAAAACAAGCCGAAAATGAGTTTAAACAGTTCAACGTTTTCGAGATTAAATATCAAATATCTGAAAGGATATGAGCAACGCGAATGAAAGAAGAGGAGGAAAGAGGAGGATCACCTTGGAACATCGCATTGCATGTAATTACAGGATGCGGCCGAATAACACGTACAAGCAAGGCACGTACAAGGTGATTCCTTATGAAAGAATAAGAGGAAAATACGCGATAAAATTTCTTTATTTAATGTTTAGTTTTCGAGTAAATCGAGTTTGACAATTTGTCAAGTACATCTGAACATTGTTAATTTCGGACTGGACAGTACTAAATAATCGACAATGGGTTGTTTTACGTGTAAAAATTAGCCGAATTTGTAGAATAAAATTTTCCCATTCGAGGCTTCATTTTCGAGAAAATAAAGTTTGAACATGTACACGCTATGTACATGTTGATAAATATTCAAATTTATTCTTCTCGCAAACAAAGCGTCTTAAGAAGAAATTTTATTCCACATTTTCGACTTATTTTCACACGTAGAATAACCGGATTCTGTCGATTATTTAACCGCAATTAGTCATGTTCAAGTATACTTGATAAATTTTCAAACTCGACTTTCTCGTAAACTAAGCTTCGAGAACATCTTATTCCTTATTTCGCTCTTATTTTTTCACAACGAATCACCTCGTCTCCTCCTGTACATATTATTCGACCGCACCCTGTACGCACAGTTTGGAAAAAATAATGGCAAAGCTTCTTATATGCCATACACAATATATACATACATATCCACGTACTATTTAACACTAGAGAACTACCGATAGTTGACACGAAGCTATTTCTACCAAAACAAGTGAAAATGACTGGTCTTTAAAAAATACTTAATAATAGAATATTTTTATATTTATTGATTTATTAATTTCTTACAGAAGGAATTCCATGTTATGTAGTAGATTTTTCGTATTATTAATTCATCTAGGATCCCTAAACGAGGGCTGACACATTTATAAAATTGTAGAACTAGTCATGTTTTGGAATTTTCCTGATAACCGATATCATCGTATCGAACGATACGCGGTAAAAATTTAAAAAACGTGTGGCAAGTTGTACAAAACGAGGAAACTGGCTAATAGGAGTTCGATAAACAGATTGCAGGAGCCTTTTACACTTTGACAAGTACCAGTCATTTCGGTATTGGTATAAGTAGCCTTGATCCCTTCCCAAAATCCCTCAACCCCACCGAAACCAAAAGTAGAATACCGAACTGCCCTGTTTTTGCGACCAGGTTTTCAGGACAGAGATATGAAGAAAAAACAACAACAATCGTATATAAGCACCGCTTTGCAGCGACTTAAATCCAAATATAAATTGCAACGCTAAAACAAAATGTACAAAATACTGGCTATGTCGTACCGTCACGTATCGGTACTTTTGCCTAAACCACCCCTTAATCGACATTCAGTGTTTATTACGAATAAAATGTACATGTAATATCCATTATTCTTGGCCAATAAACGTTATATATAAAAAAAAATAAGTAGCCTCGATACAAAATTATTTTGTAAAATTAGTTTGAATACATAAAAAACAAAATAAAATTCATTATATTATTCTTTGAGTTATCGTTGCGAAAGTCCTTAGACCAAAAAAATATAACGTGAAGTAAGAATTTGAAAATAAAATTGTAAACCCAGTCAATTTGACTGCTATGGTAGTTCATCATCACTCTACGACTAAAGAAACTCTGTAAACGACCATGCGTTTACAAACTGAACCAGAAAACGCAGAATCATCCTGAACACCGAGCAATGGCCACATCCCCCAGTCTGTCGCACAGTCTGAGATCTAAAACGTTTCGACCCCTAAATATCTGCTGCAAGACGCAAAACCTGGCTCGGTAGTCTACGACTTCCGGCCCTACTTCACCCCCAAACGTTAGACGCTATTACCAGCCTGAGATTACCATACCGGTAGAGAGTCAAAGTTGAAAAAGCTTTGCATCCTCTCGTCTCGCCGACGAGAAGCCCGATCTTTTTTCATTCGGGTCGAAACGTCGCGTGTCTCTAATATACCGTGGTCGCGTTCCCATCGGTCGTTAGAGAGCCGCGCCTACTTTCGGCTAATCCTCGCAGAGAATACGATACACACCCTTTCCGTAACTGCTGGCGTCTCGCTGGTACGTTCTTTGCTGCGACTAACCCGAGGCGAACCGAGACGTGCACCGGGTGGAAGCAACCGATCTTCGCGATTTCACCCAGTTTACGGGCAACGAACTCATCACATTCGGATTCACCACGAGGGATTACCACGTGGATTTAACTCCTGTTAAGTAGCTTAGCTTCTTTATCCGTTGCGTCTCTTACTCCCTACCTCACCTCGGACTCAATACGCAAACGCATACGTACAGAGCGATATCGGATTTGATACGTCGTCGTACGCAACACGTTCGATCCTTCCTAACGAAATAATCCTCCATGGATCTTCGTCGGCTGCTCCCGCAGATGGCTAACTCACGCAGGTAGCGCGAGCTTATGACGCGCACGTTATCCAACGAGAGGTAAGTTGCAGCTTTTCCAGGTGGATTTGAATCGTTCGTACGTTTTGAAATTTAACCGATTAAAAGGTAGTATCATCGTGGAAATTTTATCAGTCGCGAATGGCAAATCGATAGTCGGATTTTAGTCATTTGTAAGACCGTTGCTCGAATATGCGAGTCCCTCGCGCGGTTGAACTAATATCGTTAAGGGAATTTTGCAAATTTCCAGTCGCAAATAGTAGTAGGCAAGCGGCCGAAATTTCGCCACCTGATCGAGTTTTGCAAATGGAATTTAAAATAGAGATGCCGCTAGTTAGGCGACAGGAGGGAGCAAGGAGTTCGTCCTTTCGCCGGTAGCGTACTATTTTTCTTAAATATTTAAAGTCGCGTTTCGGCATCTAAGGTACTTCATTGTACCATTCATTTTTGCCGATGTCGCGATATGTTGCTCCTATTTTCATTTTTCGAATTGGCGATCTCGTCTCGTCGCTTGTCGATTAGATCAGATTAGATTTTGCGAGAAGATAGCATAGCGAAAGATAGCTTTCTGGCGAATTTCGTCTCCTTACGTAGATACCCGGCGATTGAAGGAGGAAATTGGGAACGTGTTTGTCAGAAGCAGAGTCATCGAGCGAAAGCAAAGAAAATTACAAGATGTCACTTGTTTTATATATGTGGCGATCAATTTTCGAATGTTGCGACGGGAGAAAAATGAGTTGGGCGAGCCGTGTGCTTCGGATGGTACACGCGTATATCGCGAATTAAAAAATTTGCGTGCGACTTTTGTATTGAGATTCGTCATTTGTCTTATATTTGTGTACGTAGCTTTACGATAAAACATATTTCAAGCGCATAGAAGGCGAATAGTATGAGCATTTTCTCGCTAAAACCGAAGAAGCGAAATTAGAAACATTTTTTTAACAACTAAAATGTTCATTTACATGTACATTTTTGACTCTGTTTGTGTCAACTTTTACAAAACATTGGTTATAGATCTTCGTTCCACTAAGCTTGCCAGTTAATTATGCGAGTCTTTTCGAATGAAAAAATTGATTTAGTTTTGGAAGAATGGTAAAAGAGCGAAAACAGTGAATTTTCCTATGTAACAGGGATAAATTTGGCAAGTTTCACGATCGAACGTTTACAAATTATGGAAAGCGATTGCAAGCTTCCAGATGGAATTCCATAAAAGCGTTAATTATGAAAATATTAACGAATATTCACGAATCAGCGGAAAATTACGAATCGTTACAAATTTCCATAGATATACAAATGTTGTTCCAGAGTTTCGTGGAAATTTCGTTTTTAGAGCGAACGTATGCACCCTGTTTCCAGCACCAAACACGAAATTTTTATTACAGCGAACGATTATTATTCGTTAGATTATATTATCTGTCATCTATCACTTTCGTATAATTAACACGCCAAGCTTGCTTGAATAAATTAACGCTATAATCTCATATCTAGAGAAAAAATGCAGCTTAGCACGCCCCTTTGGCCTCGATGTTTCAAATAACGATTAAAACCTAAGCCAAGCAGACGAGCGCTTGCGTTTTCATTTGTTTCTGCAGCAAGCAGCTAGTCGCATCCTCCATATCCTCTAATCCGCTCCTATCAGCTCGAGTATTTCAGGATGATCCGCCAACGATCAGCCGCGCGGTTTTGCTTAATCGTAACGAGTAAGCGGCTGCAGGCGCATACCGAAAACCGCGGCAGCTTCGTAGATCTGCGAGAAACGAGCTGATAACTCGCGGATGAGACACGAAAAGCGAGAAAAAGCGCGAGAAAGAAACGCGTGGCGAGTGCCACGCGATCGAGAGATCAAGTTGGCTACAAAAATTCATTTTACGATGAAATATTTTTTTTTCATTTTCGTAGTCGTATGGAAATACTTATCAAACGATAAGAAATTTAATATATTTAATATATTTCAATCTAATTAATTGGCATGAAAGTGCAGTAATAAATACAATAGTCGACGTATGGTTTTTCCAGTCATCCTACGCATTTGCTGGAAACTGTAACTTGGATATCGAAAGACGACCAAAGTGAAACATCGTCTTCTCGAAGAAATGAGGAAGAGACATCGATTATCAATGAACAATTATATTGTGTATAAAAATTACAACAGTCAGTTTTAACGTAAATACAAATATCGATATAAAAATCTCTGACAAGGTGGTCATCATGTTTCGCACCTGTTTGTTCGCCGTTTCGTTCTACTATTTGTTTGTTTTCCAAGTCACGTTATTCATCGAAATTCAAGATATTCGGATGATTAAATCGCAAAATAGTCTGCTCACATTGCCAGATATTCGAGTCTGCTTACGATTTAACACTTTGATCGCCACGTAGAAAGCACATGCTTCGCTCAGGACGCCACGGGAGTATTTTTATTATTCAAAACGTATAACGGCAAAATAATAATAAATCGACGATGTAAGACAACATTCTTCCCCAATGGACCGTTTATCTTATTGGTGGTCACGGGTGACCACCGTGGCACCTTGCTAACAGTTGATAGCGACATATTGTAACAAGCTTTCGTTTATTTCAACAAACCATTCGCATTCGTTATTTCGTCGTAAGCAAAACGTGCAGAATATATTGTTGAAACGTGTAGAAGATATTAGTAAACGGTGTTTGCTCATTCTATATATAATAGCAAGGTATGTTCACGCTTCTAATTTCAATTACGTAATTATAAAGCAGCGTTTACGATTACTTTCTGTTGAGGTTATTAGATGTATGAACAAAGGAACGCGTGGATAAATTGTAAAGTAGAAAATATATTTTAATATAGAAGCGTAAATACAAGTGGGAATATAATTTGAGCTGGTTCAGAGTCGCACGCTAGCAGTGTTACCCCATGACTGAAAGCCCTGACTACCGTTTATGGTCTACCTTCGTCCCAGTCTTTTGTCTATACGCTGTCGATGGCTTCGGTGCTTGGGAAAACTAAAAAGACCAGACGTAGAGTTTTCTTGGAAGTGGTGACCACTTCAACATTTTCTAAGGTGTGTTTGTAATAATATTCGTAGATTACCCCTCAAAGATATGGATGCAAACACAGTGCACCGTTGGGTGCAAGATTTGTTCTCATTTTTTTTATCGATGTTCTAATAGAAATGTTTAATTGTTCAATGGGGAACTTTTTGTTTCAAAGTATCTTCTATTTATCGGTTATATTCAAAATGCCCTAACTGTCAATTTCTCATTCAATTTTTACAATTGTAAGAAGTTCAAGCGCTCCGGTCACCAATGACCACCGTAGCAGTCAAAACGTTAAGGTTCCTATCCTGGCCTTTTCTTTCAAAATGATCGAAAATGACTCGGATGGACGTGCAATATGAAAATGAAATATGGCAATTGTTAAAATTAAAGCAACGTTACACGCTGTTTCTTACGATCGGTCAATGTTCGAGCCTACTCGCGCGACCTACTTGATCCCATCGCTGGGTTGCGGGGTTAAACGGTCGACGCGCGTTCTTCTCTTCTCGAGCACTTATCGAGTACAACGCCTTCGTTGGCGGAAATTCCTTGGCTCGTTAAAAGCCACGACGCAACAGAATTGCGGCTAATCCGCGAGATCGGCCAAAGAGTACCGCGTTGGTTGGCGCGAGCATGATCGTATCATCGTCTCTGCTGGAACTGCGGTGCATGCGACTGCGTCACGACACCAGCTCGCGTTGGAAAAAACTTCGGCGCGGCCGCGAAACGACAGCTTAATCCTTGTCACGACGAGAAAAGAAAAGGTAAATGGCTCGCAACAAAGGTTTAATAACGCGGCATAGAGCATTCCTTTTGTGTTTTCAGCGCTGGCCAAGCTAGATCAAGCCACGTTGCAAGTAACATTTTCATCAAGCTTTTACAGTCGGTCGTTGCATATTGTATTACTTTTCCCATTCTCGTTTGAAAACCGGCCAGACAGCAGGGACACGCTATTCTACGGCAAAAAACACGCCAGCGACCAATGAGAGACGCTACGTACGGGTTTAGAGACAACAGAGGAGCTATTTCCGCGTGAAAAAAGAAAACATCATTGACGAGATTAAAAAGTATAAATGTCGAGTATCGAACAAGCGTATTCTTTTTTTACGCTCGTCCACCGGCCTGGTCAAGAATTTTAATCTTTCCTTGTTGGATAACGAAAGATATATATATAAAGAGAAAAATACGTTAGTCGAAACGAGGATGAAACAATCAACGTACGTGTTTAATCGAGTTAAGAAGCGGACCGAGGAGGACGTGTCTTCTCTGCGAGTTTCTAAAGATAGATTCCTTTCATTGACTTAGCTTTGAGTACGTGGGTATACAAGCGCGAGGCACGTTCTGCGAAAATTTGATTAGGAAATAGCGAAAGTTAAACGAAGAATTCGGGATGAATGATTTATATTCGATTTTTCGCGTTGCTGGTATCGAGCGATGAAAATATTAGGTTGTCCGAAAAGTTTCTTTCGTTTCTTAAGTGAAATAATAAATGAATTTTTTATTTTATATTATTTTATGGATTTATGTATGATCCATTTTGTAGTAATAGAATAAAATGGATCAAACGTAATTCAATAAAATAATATAAAACAACAAATGTTGTGCATATATTACTTCCTTATCAAACGAAAGGAACTTTTGGGACAACCTAATACTTGCAACTTTTTATAAAATACATACATATTGCTAATAAAATCGTAGTTACGTGTATGTACAACTAGAATGAAATTTGATAAATTTGAAACGTGAAGTTTATACTCGATGGCTCGAAAATTGATCAATTTTAAACGCAAAACTTTAAACGCAGTTCTCTCGAAACGTGACTTTCCACAACTATCGGCACGATAATTTCCTCAGTTTTCGGTAATTCTTTACGAGATATTTTTTCTACGTTTTTCCAATTTTTCATGCTCAATTTCCTCGTGATTACGTACGACTACCGTCATAAAGATATAGGTGGATATTTCCGGGTAAAAGTCCTGTCGTGGAAAAATAGGAAAACCTAACGTCGTGGCTTTTCGTTTCTCTTCTTTGACGTATATCCCAGCTCGGAAGTCCTAGGATAGTTACTAGATCGCTTCAAAGCTAAAACAAGTTAACTAATCCTCAAAAAGGATAAGAAGATAATTGACTTGGTACTTTGTATGGTAAAGAAAGTACCTCAAGTGTTACTGTATCAAAACTTGCATAAAGTATAGCATCCAAGGTGAACCGTTTTTTATCCGACTGTGCCTTTGCGCATATTTTACGTCGCTAAAGTCAAAAATAAGAACCATTTTTCATGGAAATTCGAACGGTTTCGAAAATTCGACCTCGTCGACGTTTGGTCGGCGGAAAAGCCTTAGCTGTAAAAATTCGCGTAAGACCGCGATTATACAGGGCGATAAGCTTTGAGCGGAAAAACATACGATGGCACATCCAATGCCATTGCTTCGAATGCCAATTTTATCGCTTGTCGCTGTCCGTGTGAGCAACCGGAAAATAAAAAGTAACCGAAACCTAATCCGACGATACTCGTCGATACTAATTCAAACACGTACAGAGTTAAACAAGTTAAGAGTAGCGAATATGAAAAACGAGTTGAACGAAATTTATTACATCTCATATCCGTGAAAAAAGATCCTCGTTTTAAAATTCGTTTGAGAAATCCTGAAAAAGCATAGGTAGTTAGCTTGTCATTTTTTAAATCTCGAATTTTTTGTTATCGTTTCTGCGTGTCTTCTACATCGTCTCGAAGAAACAACGAATTATTTCAAAAGACTTGAGAAAGAGAACTTAACCAGCCCGTTTTTTGAAAATCCAACATGTAAAAGTTCTCCTGCGCTGTTCTAGTCGCTTAAACATTGTTCCAAAGTATCGCGTCAATATCGCGTTTAGTTTAGGAAACAAATTACAGAAATAATTCGACGATACTATGCAATAAAGGTTCGTTATACGCCTCCAGACTTCGCCGTCAGACTACATCGCAAGTAATCTATCAGCCAAGAAGTTGTCGCTCGTTAATCATATCGTATTACGCTAATTATGTGAACATGTTGAAAAAATGCACACATAAATACACATATCGAACCGAGAACCTCCTCCTTTCTCCCAACACAGTTAAACAAAAATTCTTCCAAATTCAACTTTACCAGTGAATATCTTACCAGTCCGGATACTAGCAGTCCAAATATCAATACTCAAAATGCGTACGATATTTCAAGTCCGCTGTCTACTCATGAAATACTCAAGTTACATTAATCGTTTTAGTGCCATGGGTTTTTAACACTAGAACAACCGATAGTTAATACTAGAACTACCACACCAGTGAAATTGACTGGTTGTACAATTTTATTTCAAGGGGAGTTAAGGTTAATTCGTACAAAAAAGGCATGTTTTTGTGAATTTTTGTGACGACACAATTAAAATCTCTTTATTAAAACCAATAGTACGTTAAAGTATGACATTCGAAGAATATTGTATAAAATTTTCACGAAGAAATATTAATAAATACGGCAATGGCAGCAATTATTCGAACGTGTCTCGGAAAAAAGTAGAATTGCGATCTTTTTACTTTTTTTACCTTCAAAGTGTTCCAAGAAAGTGAAAAATTGAAATTTCGAAAAACCCTCCCAGAGTTACCTGGGGAAAACTATTATCTAACGAATGAACTTTGATTTTTTGATTTCAGATGATCCAGCACCAAGTTACGAGGGGCACCGCAATTCTACTTTTTTCCGAGACACGTCCGAATAATTGCTGCCATTGCCTTATTTTGTAATATTTCTTCGTGAAAATTTTATACAATATTCTTCGAATGTCATACTTTAACGTACTATTGGTTTTAACAAAGAGATTTTAACTGTGTCGTCACAAAAAATTCACAAAAACATGCCTTTTTTTGTACGAATTAACCTTACCCCCTCCTTAAAATTCCTACTTCATGTTATATTTTGTTCCGCAATGATTTAATGACTTTCGCAACGATAACTAAAAGAATAACATAATGAATTTTGATTTTGTTTTTTATATACTCAAACTGAAAATAATTTTGTACCAAGGCTACTTATACCAAGTAGCGAAGTGTAAAAGGGTGCAGCAATCTGTTTATCGAACCCCAATTAACCAGTTTCCTCGTTTTCTACAACTTGCCACGCGTTTTTTAAATTTTACCGCGTATCGTTCGATACGATGATATCGGTTATCAGGAAAATTCCGGATCGATCGCTAGATCGCTAGATGCTAACAATAGAAATACCACAGCAGACAAAATGACTGGCTCTGCAATTTTATAAATGTGTCAGCCCTCGTTTAGGGATACCAAATGGATTAATAATATCAAAAATGTACTACATAATATAGAATACGAAAAATCTACTACGTAACATGGAATTGCTTCTGTAAGAAAGTAATAAATCAATAAATATAAAAATATTCTATTATTAAGTATTTTTTAAAGACCAGTCATTTTGGCTGGTTTTGTTAGAAATAGCTTCGTTTTAATTATCGGTAGTTCTAATGTTAACGCGAAGCTATTTCTACCAAAACCAGTGAAAATGACTGGTCTTTAAAAAATACTTAATAATAGAATATTGTTATATTTATTGATTTATTACTTTCTTACAGAAGCAATTCCATGTTATGTAGTAGATTTTTCGTATTATTAATCCATCTGGTATCCCTAAATGAGGGCTGACACATTTATAAAATTGTAGAACTAGTCATTTTGTCTGATGTGATATTTCTAGTGTTAGCATCTAGCGATCTAACGATCGATCCGGAATTTTCCTGATAACCGATATCATCGTATCGAACGATACGCGGTAAAAATTTAAAAAACGTGTGGCAAGTTGTACAAAACGAGGAAACTGGCTAATTGGGGTTCGATAAACAGATTGCAGGATCCTTTTACACTTTGACAAGTACCAGTCATTTCGGTATTGGCATAAGTAGCCTTGATCCCTTCCCAAAATCCCTCAACCCCACCGAAACCAAAAGCAGAATACCGAACTGCCCTGTTTTTGCGACCAGGTTTTCAGGACAGAGATAGGAAGAAAAAACAACAACAATCGTATATAAGCACCGCTCTGCAGCGACTTAAATCCAAATATAAATTGCAACGCTAAAACAAAATGTACAAAATACTGTATAGCTATGTCGTATCGTCACGTATCGGTACTTTTGCCTAAACCACCCCTTAACCGACATTCAGTGTTTATTATGAATAAAATGTACATGTAATATCCATTATTCTTGGTCAATAAACGTTATATATAAAAAAAAAATAAGTAGCCTCGATACAAAATTATTTTGTAAAATTGGTTTGAATACATAAAAAACAAAAGAAAATTCATTATATTATTCTTTGAGTTATCGTTGCGAAAGTCATTACAGCATCGCGGAACAAAAATATAACATGCAGTAGGAATTTTTAAATGAAATTGTAAAACCAATCAATTTCACTGGTGTGGTAGTTCTAGTGTTAAGAATCCGTGTCGGAGTGTATCATACTGCGCGATAGCGCTTCGTTCATTTATTTGCGAGAAATATCGATCGACGCGATCGCGTTGCTCTTTTTTTCGTTTATGCAGATAGTTTACGATTACTTGAAAAAAAAAGTAATTACGACGGAAAACTTTGATATAATTCGCGACTAGCTACATTCGGAACCGATCGCGGTACAGTTCACCAGAGTACGCGAACATCGCGACCGGGATGCATGGCGCTAAAACGGTTAAAAAGGTAGAAAGCTTGTCCTTGGGCGTCTGAGCAGATATGTACGCGTGATACAATGACATGTTCCGTTGCAATCCTCGCTGTGAAGGATAGGCAGCGAGAAAATGAAATGACGCGAATAATTCGAGGGTCAACTGTACCTTGGACCGAGCGGCTATTTCGAATCCGCGAAAGTTGACCGACGATGGAAGGCAGCGGTTAGATCGGCGGCCACGGTGGCTGTCACGGTGAAGGTACCAGTGACAGTGACAGTGTAGTGGTGTGGTGGAGCTGCAAAAGGCGACTCCGAATGACAGGGCCGTCACAGTCGGCCGAGAGTTGGCGAATAATTACAGAGCAGAGTTACAAGCTTCTCTGTACTTTTCTAACGGCTCTCATTCGCAAGTATAAAAGCGAACGCGAACGTGGAGAGTGTGGTGCAAGTTAGCAGGCGGTGTTCGCAAAGTAGTAGGGTCGCCTGTCCAAGTTAACACGAGTAACCCTCTTTCCAACTCTTGGCTTCTGCAGCGCGCAAGTTCACTCCGCTCTTATCGAGTCATGGCGGTCTGTGGTCTTCTTCGAACGTGCCACACGAACCAGGCACATCGAAAACAGAGTGGAGTTGCGCACCTTTTCAGGCTGTGCTGCTCTTCTTTCCAAAACTTTCGAAATATGTAGATTCGCAGACGTTTGTGCAACGTGCAACGATGACTAGTTTTTCGACATCTTCTTCTTTCATGCGGTACTTGTCCTCTCTCTTTATCTGCGCACGTAGAAACTCGTGTATCTACGTATTACAATTCTTTTTTGCTATGTACGCTAAGACGATGTTTCAGCTGCTTCGAAAGCGATCGAAGGATGATCCTAAGTGGCTACTGTGATACCCACTTCGCCGCACATGAGAGCTGATCTGTAGCTATGTCTCGACGTAAGTAGATCATCTTGTAGAGATCGCTTTGGAACGAGAAACGTGAGAGAAAAATCAACGATTCCAGTATTAGTATGATTATTAAGATGAGATGAGATCGTTTATAACTGGAAGAAAACTACTTGAAGAATAAAACGACGTTTCTAACGTCTGAATCGAGTCCATAAACACTCCCATTCGTAACATAATATTCCTATTCATATTTTGAAATATTCTTATTTTGCGATACCTTGTATTGGGTTATCCGAAAAATGTCTTTCTTCCTCAAACGTGTTTTTATAACAGTACAAACGTGAAACCAAGTCTGTGAAATGTCGCAGAGTTTGTCTCGACAGAATAAAATCGATCGTACGTGATTCGACAAAATAATATAAACCAAAAAACGTGCTTCTATTATTTCCTCATAAAACGAAAGAAACTTTTCGGACAACCTAATACATAAACATGGCCAGCCACAAATATTAGAACACCTACCCGTTACATTTACCGAACAACCTCGAAGAATTTTATTTCGTATAACCTCTTTTGCATCGTAAGCCACGTGTAACGTAAGTGGAACGATAGACGTATAATAAAATAGCTACGCAGTAGAAGCAATGGAAAGTATTTAATTCGTATCTGCTGTACATCAGCCGCTGTCCCGCTAGTTATGGTCGGTAGTGTAGCTCCCTTGAAAGAAGTTGGAATATCGCTCACGTAGTCCTAATGGATAACCGCTCTTTCTCTCTCGCGAGTCGTCCTGTACACGTTTATTTTATTTCTTCCAATTTTAAACTGTAGCGAGCGTATTAACGAGCAACCTTTTTCGCCGAGCGACACTGCGAATACCGAAGAAGGCAAGAAGCAGGTAAAGAATCGAAGGAAACGGATGTCGCTTATCAACGATAGCTGATCGTTAGTAGCTTGGTACCAGTCGTTCGTCTCGGAGAGCGCCTTTAATTTCGACATCCCAATTACCCATCGATCCACGACAACCTAGAATTGGCCGACTTTTATACAGGTGTCATACGTGAACGTACGAGCGAACGGAAGCACCCGCTGCACAATTTCCTTTGCAATTTCGCGATTCCGACGATGCGTTTAATCGTACAGCAGCACGCTCCAGACACCTACTTACTTACGACTGACGCGTGCGACAGTTGAGAAAATCGTTTAGAAGCTTTGCTTCCTTAACGCTTAGCCAACCGAACGAGATCTCCCACCCGGTGAAGAAGATCGCTACGTGACCGAACAGGGAGATCTCCCTTTTTGACTTTAGCAATGCGTTTTCTTTTTTCTTGTTATTATTTATTCAGATATGTATAATTTTGTGTGCTAGACTAGATTGGCTGCGTAGTAGTGACACACGTATGTGAATATAAGTGTGTGGAAGTATGTGTGTGCGCGGCGTCTCGAAAAACAGATGAATGTAACTGTTTCGTTGGCAGTCTGGTATGGAAGATGGTGAGACAAAGAGAGTGCTGAGAAACGTGCAAATGTATATCGACGAAGATCCTGGAAATTGTTTATTAAATAAATCTAAAGCTATTTTAATATGAATTCTAAATATAACCTTAGTTGTTACGCCCCGAGGCTCGCTATAAACCGTGTTTCTAACCGTCTCCCTTGGTACTACAGTGTTGCAGACAGATCGTCTTACATGACCGACGAAATATACACAATGTAGCGATAAGCGCATAGTTGTCAAGCAGCGAGTTCTAAAAAACATCGAGTCGCCTTCGGTCCGTTATTTTACTTACACAAAAAAGATGGCATACGTGATCATAGGCGAGAACGGTCGCGAGACCCGAGCGTGGTGGGGATCGTCTCCAAGGCAAGAAAAGGAAAAAATCGAAGGGCAATCAGTATAATACCAGGATTCAAACCGAACGCATCGAGAGGTTCAGAGAAATAAAGTCAAGGTCGCTTAGTCAAACGAATACGTCGAGAAATATTATAAAGTCGAGTCGAATTATACTAATAAACTAGTTGTATCATCGTTAAATCATTTGTAACGTGTTAATTATAATTTTAAATATCGTTAAAAATAGAAGCTTATATTAACCCTGTTAATTCAGTATTACAGTCATTTGAACTGTCTCTGTTATCCTAATCGAAACAGGGGAACGACTGGCTCGCGGCGTCGATTATCAAAATCGAAGCGAAAATTTACGCCTTTCGCTGACGCGTTTCCTCGCGATCGCGTCTCTCCGCGAACGGTCGTAACATTAGTGTTCCTTTACTTTTATTTCGGCAATTAAGATCCACAATTCTCAACATTATTAGTTATTGTTTACCTGGAATTGTTGCCAATTAATAGCGACACTTTTTCTGCTTCTATAAAGTACAATATATAATAAAATACAGCAATTTAGTGGTGTTAAAATTAATTAAAAAGTTACACTGTCGGTTATGATTAAATAAAGTTATAATCGAACGATACCACAGTGTAAAGAAATATTCAAATGAATTATGAATTTTTAATTTCACGTTCAAGTCGTGTTATTTATCTTTAATCATCTTTGGTGTTTTTAATTTTACCTATATTTTTGTATACTTTTAACTTGATGTTTTGTACAAACAATATGCGAAATCGTTAAATAAAATCATTGCCGCAAAATATAATTAACCACTTAAATAATTTTTAGACTTCTTCAATTTTTAAGTAGCGAATATTAGTCGTCGATACTTGGAAAAATGCGCGATGGACAGCGTATAGGTTAGCTAAGTATTAAAATGAGTCGGTTGCTCTTTTACTGAACTTTTGTGGCCAACCATGTCAAGACACCAGATAGGAAAAAATCTGTGCGCAAACACCGCGCGCAGACGGACATGTTTGATGTTAACCCAGATGGACATTTTTGTAATATTCTTTTTATCTTCTTCGTTTTACGATACGATATTTTACGATGTCGTCTTGATCGCGATACACCGAGCAAGTGTATGCAACGACGAACGAAAATATTTGCATTTTCCTGCGAAATTCTGCACAAGTTGACGCTCATTTTTATTCCAACTAAGAGGTACGTAACTGTTGTAACGATGATTGGAATCGATGTTGCCGATGTTCACATTCTGAAAGTTACGTTTCCCAGAAAAGAATTGTACAAAGGATCGTGCTTTTCACAAATTTTCAGAAAATTTTCTACAGAGAACTAATCTCTGTCACGTACATACTCTGTACGTACTTGGTATGTGCTTTTAATTTTCAACGGTTCTCCATGTAAGAAATCTCATCTTAAGGTCACTTTGAGTTGGTTAAAGTTACGACCATCTCTCGCGACTTTATCTTGTAAACGGATGAAATTAAAGAAAAATTTGGAATATAACCATCGTGATACAAGTCTTAAGAAATAGTGTATTTTCCTTCTTTTTTCTTCCTTTGTAAGATGGTTGGACTGGGATCTTATTAATGCAGCAGGAATTGTTCGCGGTGGCATAGATTACGAATCCCGCGGTTTCAACTGAAGAATAAAAGCACATATTTCTAGTTTCTACGTGACATTTACCAGAGGAATACGCAGGTTCTTTAAAAGAATGTTGATATTTCTGCAAGCTGTACGCTCTCGAACAGAAAGTTTCATTTTTCGTGGAAAAATTCCTGCTTCCGTGCATTATGCAAAAAGGAAGATTGCGTGTGAAATTTGAAGTGAATCGGACGAAAATTGTAGAAGAAACGTACGCCACCGTGTTTAAATATCACATTTTCGAGAACACGCTTTATGAAAAGTGAAACTTTTCGTTCAAGAGTCTTCTTTTTTTTTTTACAGTTTCTACGAAAATCAAAGTTTCTCTTTTAAATCCTACGTACTTTCCTAGTAAACGTTACGTAGAAACTAGTATTTGAGATTGTTCTTTAGCTCGAACCGTGAGACCGTAATCTACATTAAAAATTGTTGAAATTAAACAAACGAGAGAGAAAGAAAGAAGAATGAAAGAAATAAAAAAAAATACATAATTATTTTGAATTATTTTATGAGACTCGTTCCAACTTCTTCCGCAATCCTTTCGCAAGAAAAAATTGCGAAAGATCGTGACAAATTTAACCAACTCAAGATGGCCTATCCTCTTAACGCTGGCTCATCCTGTCGAATTTCCATTCTGGCTTTACGCAAATCCGCGACAAACCGATACGATATGTGAGCGCAGTATTGAAACAGTGGTTCATGATATTATATTCATAGATTCGCATGTAGATCTGCTTTTTACCATAGATATCCAAACGCGCATGCGAATCTACGCTTGGCTAGCGAAGCACGTAACGAGATACGCGTATGTTCAACATCGGCCGATTTCGGCTTGGACGGGCATACGTTCGAAATTTGCGAGACACGCAATTTCCCGCGTCAACTTACGATAATTTATGCTCGTGAGAATTCCCACGAGTGGCCAAGCTCGTTTCCACCGAACCGAGACGAGACGACGACCGATACGCATTGACTGTCCGCAAAAAAGCCGACGATTAAACGGAAATACGATCTCCCTGCAGCGAGATCTCATTGGTTTGTATCGTACAGAAGATGACGAAGCAATTCGTGATAACGCGCTTCATCGCGACAGTCGTTCGTTGCACGCGTTGTTATCTAACAACACGATCTAACAACACGGGTTGTTAGATTGCGTTATTGCGGAATAAAACCACGCATACTCGTATCTCTAGCGTGTTTTAAATACAGCTCTCTAAAGTCTTGTCGTCGCGCGTCACCGATTCTAAACGATTTTCAACGTGAAAGATGTCATCCTGACACAAGGTTGACCGACTCATTACCACCTAATGACAAAATCCGCAATCACTTAGTTTCCAACCCAATAGTTTCGAGTATAACTCTGTTACATTTTACATAACCTCAAAAGCCTTGTCATTTTCAATTCTAAACGACTCTCAACGTAAGAAACCTCATGCTCACCGTCTAGTTTCTAACATAATTCTGCCGCATTTTAGATACAAAAGGAGTCTTGCGATTCTATGCTTCTAATTCTAAACGATTCTCGACGTAAGAAACCTCATCCTGATACTGGGATGCACTATTAGTTTCGAACATAAACTCTACCACATATAAACACAACTACGAAAATCCTTGTGTCGTTGCACGTTTCTAATTCTAAGTGAATTTCCATACAACAAAATCTTATTCTTATAGAAGACTAATTCCGAGCGTAACTTCTATAGCGTTGTAGGTACACAAAGCCCGGAAGAAAAGAATTTATCGTATCACTTTACCGACCGTTAGTGCTTCAACAGCATACGCACGTCCGACCGGCAGCTCAGGCGCAGATTCTCCCTGACGCCGGCTCTGTTTCGATTTAGACTCTCCAATACCATTCTTTTCGTTCATCGCGAACGGTAAGTTTTTCAAATCAACGCAACTGGCGCAACTGAGCAAGGTACCTTAGTACTAAATAACAAATTACTGCTCAAATAATGAGAAAGATTATCGGCGGCAAGAAGTCGATTAATAGGCTATGGGTCGGTAAACGTCGGCGACAAAAACCGATTAACCGGTCGGTAAAGTGGTATTACTTTTATTGAGATATGTATAATTTTGTGTGCTAGACTAGATTAGCCGCATAGTAGAGACACATATATGTGAATATGGGTGTATGAAAGTATGTGTGTACACAGCGTCTTGAAAGACAGATGAATGCAACTGCTTCGTCGGCGGTGTGGTACAGAAGACGGTGAGACAAAGAGAGTGCTGAGACGGGTGCAAATGTATATCGACGAAGATCTTGCAAATCGTTCATTAAATGAATCAAAAACTATTTTAATATAAATCCTAAGTGTAATCTTAGTATTCCTTTACTTTTATTTCGGCGATTAAGATCCACAATTCTCAACAAGTTTCTATACGATACCTGTCTTTATGTTACGTGACTGATACGAATTACCATGAACTCGCGCGCGACTCGTTGCATTTGTATAAAAGTGTATCAATCGAGTTTCACGATGTTGGCGTTAGGTAATCTTAACACCCGCGTTAATTAAACTTTCCATCGTAGTTGCAAATTCAACTGACATTTCAAATACGTAAACAGCTCTGAATTTCGCCCGTTTGTAATTCATACGATCTGATTCATGAGTTTCGGGGATCGTGTATACGCGTCACGATTGTGTACATCACACACGACTGCGTACACGTACGATTCTCCGTTCGTATTCGTCGCGTTCTCAAACTCGCAGAAATAAGCTTTTACAAATATCTCGCAACGTTACTTCGTAACGAATCACTTCGTAAAATGCACGATCACGATCGAACGTAATCATCAGCTCGATGATTTAAACCGATCGGCCACGTGTTACATGAGACTAAAACGATCATGTACCTATGATAAAACCCTGTTGGTAAATATCTAAATAGGCTTGCTGGTCTCGTACGTGATAATTAGCGACGAGAATTGTA
This sequence comes from Bombus difficillimus, assembly GCA_014737525.1. Lineage (NCBI taxonomy): Eukaryota > Metazoa > Arthropoda > Insecta > Hymenoptera > Apidae > Bombus > Bombus difficillimus. The sequence continues at coordinate 1,108,763 of JACXIT010000205.1, forward strand.
TTACAAGCAATAAATTTACCAACAATTAGTTTCCATGCGATATTCGATCAGATCAAATACAGATTCCATTATGGTTTATAATCAGGCGAAAGTTCGACGCGACGCGTTTTTCCCCAGGCAGCATCAATTCTACCGCAGTGGAACGTACGATGACCCGCAAAAACTTTGCCGCTGGCCCGCTTTAATTCGCTGATCGAGCCATCGTCCTCGCGATCGATCGACTCGACCAGAGCCACGCGAAACGTTGTAACATTTCTCGACCGAGTTGTCAAAGGGGGAGAGGACGAAACGAGCGAACGAGATAACGATGTAATTCGATGATCGTACTCGCAAAAGGAGCGCTAATGGGTTTTCATCGGCGCAACGCGACGCGAGTAAAGACGGGAGAAAGTGGCGCGAGTGATTTGCAAGGTTGGAAAGAAGGGTGGCAACGGAAGCGCGCAATTTAATTTCGCCAGAGAGTTTGAATCGCGTCGACTATAAGGGGCGAGTTTGCGACAGAGGGGGGGGGGGAGGGTGGCTGATAAATAGGATCGTCGAACAGGCGAGAACATGGTCGAAACATCCTCTGCGTCTGTCGTTACGTTCGGACGCGAATGCGTTCGAGGGGTAGAAAAAAAAGAGGGCGAAACTCTTGCTACACGAGCAAATACAACGTACTCGATGAAACTTCGATACGATTGTTTCGAACGATCCTCGTCGTTGCTCGCTATTTAACGTCTCAAGCTGGACGTAATTAAAATCTATTAGCAGCCTATTAGCGATCTAGAGACAGTAAATAGCCATGGAGTCAATATGCTGAAATATCCTGCCTTTCTCGCTGCTTCTTTCCAGAATTATTCCACCCACTTGTTCCACGAGAATTGCAGTCCGATTTATTGGAATCCGAAGGAGCGCCACTGTAAACCGTGTACGCCATTACCGGCAGTATTAGCGTGCACGATTAAAAAAAAGAAGAAGCACGGGCTGCTAAAAGCCCGATGATCAACAGAATCTCCGAGTCCAAGGAAATCACGTTACACGGAGCGTCGTGTGGATAAGCTTGGTGCCGTGTACATTTGTTGGAACAGCTACCCGCATGTTGCATCTCTGCAGCGTATCATCGCGTGGTCGGTTTCAACGGAGCTTTTACAGTCGCAAAACTTGTCGTCGTTTATCCGAAAGGATGGTCGCGTTGAATCGCGAACTCTGTAACTTCGTTGCGCTTGCAATTGTATATATCGCGATAACGTTGTTTGTTTGCGACGTTTGAGTGCGTCGAGTATTCCGCTACGATGAAATTTCGCGCTCTGTGCAAGCCACCAGTCGATGAAGAACCTCTTTTCTCTCTCTCTCTTTCTCTTTCTCTCTCCAGTGCCATTTAGCGGCGACGACGTTTTCGTTGTGTCGCTTTGCACGCCAAGTACGAGAGAAGGAGAGACGAAGGATGCGATAGGTTGCGGGAGAAGAATATGGGGAACGGAATTAAAGGAGATTCTATGAAACGCGGCAACCAGAAATTAGAACGACCCTTCCTGTACCATTCAAGTCGGCTTAACGATATTCGTAACACAATACACGGCCGTTCCTTCGACCGGAAGAAGGACCGAGGGGGTTGGTAACGAGGTACGGGAATTACGCCCCTCCCGCTTCGATTCAGCTCTGGTCGAGACCTGCGATTCGATATCGCGGATCAGGCTTTTCATTTTCTTGCCGCGACCTCGCGTTGTACCGCGTCCGTTCAACGTGGTTCGCTGCTAGCGACGCACATGGTGCGTCGTCTTAATATCTTCGCTATAGATTAACCCTTTCACCGTGGAAGCCGAACGTCGTACGGCAGAAGAGTAGGAACTCTTAAAGCTTATATAGCCGTGAGGATAAATTATGTATTCCATGTTTCAACTCTGCGGAGATCGAGGTCGTGAAACCTCCCTCGGAAGTTGCGATGATCCGAAAGATACAGCAGCTGAAAATCTACGCCGTGGTGTTCATTCTCGCGAAAGGGTCGTATAAATATACGAAAAGCTTGTAAAATTAATAGAAAATAGGATATACAGGTATATTTACGTATATAAACTACGTAATTATCGATTTAAACATAGAGAATGAACGATTATGAATTGGAAAATGTATCGGTCAGATCAAGCGCAATCGATCCGCAGGATTGAAACTTAATTATCGAACTGAAAATCGATGGAAATTGCGGGCCATAGGGAGAGAACGTGAAACACGGCCCTGTCATAAGTATCAGGACATTTAGAGAAAACAAGATAAACATTTTCTAAATGAAAAATTCTACGCCAGATGTACGGTCGTCCCTTCCATCGCTAACCCGCGTTCATATTGGCTCGTTCGTTAGCTGTTTGCGAGCGCGGAACAAAACGATGAAAAGGAACAAAGCTGACCGCCGACAGACTGTAAACAGAGTCATACTTTCGGTCAAAAATGTTCATTTCACGTGCTATCTAGCTAATATTTTCTTACTTCACAAAATATGCCGAGATACTGGAAGCTTGCCGCGTCTTTTATCTTCCCAGTGAGATTAATGCCGCTTCTCTCGTGCTATTGTTAATTTATAACGTTCCATGTATCGTCTATTATCTCGCTCCGTATCTCGCTCTTGAGAAGTTGCAATATGCCAGGACAGTATCGTCCGTTAAATACTTTTCTATCGTCCATTCTACCATAAGCCGCGTTAAAAAAGGAAAAGTTATAAATCAGGTATATTCATCATTGAGAAGATTCGCGAAGAAAATGAAAATACGAAAACCTCCCGACCACTACGAGTAATTAGAACATCCGCGAGATTTCCTTGCGCGAACTTAAACCGATCAAAGTGCGTAGGTGTCCTGTGAACGATAACGTACAGACGTACGTTGCAGGGACAGGTAAAGGTGAAACGTCGAAACAGTTTGTCAGAGCGGTGTTTGGAAGACGGTAATTTGGTTTGGCGCGGAACGATCGGCCAAGCAAATTGTTTCCCGCCGGGCGGATTTGTCGTTGCGAAGATTAAATCTGAACGCGACGATATGCGCTGTATCGCGGCTCGTACCTATAAAACGAAACAAAATTTCATTTGCATTTTGTCGCGCAACAAAGATTCGTGGCGGAATATCGCGATCTCGTAAACGGACCACGCGCGCGAACATTCAGCTCGTAATTCAAAGAGATGCCGAACGATAAACGCTCTTTTTTCCGACCCACAATCCACTGCTGTACGTAAACGTGTGTATGTGTGGCTTTTGCTCGCCAACGGTCCGTCGAATATAAATTGTCTCGTTTTTATCGTTTGTCTACGTCGTAATCCGCGCGCGTTTATTCCGCATCGGCGAAATGCGTGGAATAGTGGGAACCCTGTGCTAGCACAGTGGAAAGAAAAGGTGCTGGAACATGCAATACGAAATGGAACGATCGTGACGAGTACAGCGACTGAAATATCGCCGTGATCCTCAAGTCGATAGAAAATGAAGCTTACGCGCTTTGAACACAGAAACGTGTATCTAAGAATCTTCCTTAGAGAAAGACTATAACAAAGTATTAGCTTGTCCGAAAAGCGTCCTTCTTTTACGGACATGTCTTTTATAACGATGCATCTTTATACAAACATGTCGAACGTTGTGGTCTTTATTTCGATAAAACAAGATGGATCATACGTAATTCGATAAAATAATATAAAACGGAAAATATAGCGCACCCATTCTTTCCTTATAAAACGAAAGAAACTTTTCAGACGACCTAATAAAATGTACGTCTATGGCAAAAACGTACGTATGCGTATGTGTCCATTGTATTTTCCATTTTCCTATTCGTTTCGCGAATATAACGAGAGCAAGGTTTCTCGAAGGCCACTTTAATCATCGATTCGTCTTACCAGCCATCTTTTCATAAAGCAATTCGAATATCAACTGAAAGAAACAAGAACGGGATATTACATCGCGTTAAAATCACCTCGTCTCGTCCTCTTCGCAAGTGAACGTCGTGATCTGTAACGATTCTAAATTGATTTTGTCTAAAGCAACGATCGGCGGAGACACCGCGTAAAACTAATAGCTGGCAAACGGAATATCAGGTTACCGGTAATCTTTGCGATCGAAAATTGAAATTGCCTGTACGAAACGCATATGGTTCTCGATGCGGTTGCGTCGATGCTTCACCCCTTCCGAAGCTTTAATTTACAACCGCGCCACATCGTTCCCAGCTGCCAGTAACCAACACCTAGAACGCGACGGTGAGCGTCGCGACGCGTTGCGTCACGACCTTTGGAACGGACGTATGCTATGCAAATGGAATCAATTTGCTAGTCGGTGGGCGTCGCCGGTTCGTGGACAGGATAGCCGACCACCACCCTATTGTCTCCCTTCGAATTTGGCGTCGTGCCTCGCGTTTCATGCTAACTCGCGGCTTCTTCTTGGCAAATGAGTTTTACGCGATGGAAACTCAGACAGAGAACAGCAACGTGGAAGAAAAGTAAATGGCCGCAAGGGCAGATAGGCAGCGACAGTATGATTTAATATCGTAAAACAGACTGCAACACGCTGTTACGCCCCGCAGAATCCTGATTCGGGAGAACAAGAGGGGAAGAACCCCTGCTGTTTCCCGTGGGGTGTTCGCCGTCCAAATACAAGCCTATTCGAACCCCAAAACTCGACGATGCACGCACCATGCCCTGAAAACGGCATTTCCTACGAGTATCGGATACTCGTGTTTCAGATACATTTGTGCCGGTTCGATAAAGGAACATGATTCTGTTTTATTTTCAAATGCAGGCGCATTGCGGTGTCCTTCGATCACATTTAATAAATGTCAAAGAAATCTCTGTTTCCTTTTGATGCGGATGAAAGTTTAATGGAATACATCTACAACTGACTGACTATCCCATAAGCGTTTCACGTTATTGTGTTTTCGATGTTAGCTTCGACCATTTGTGTACTGCATTGGTTTTTGCACCAGCACCAATTTTAAGCAATTCTTCGTTTGAACTTTACTTTGCTCGAACAAAGTATAATAACTCGTAGAAGGAAAAATTATTGAACGATTCTTTAGAAATTCGAAAGAACGTTCCAGAATGTTGGGGATATTTTCAAGTGCGAACACGTAAAAATACCGCATAGATTTAAGCGACCCGGTATATGCAATATGCAGACGACGTCAATAAAAATAAAATTGTAGTCGGATGGTTAATTCCGTGAATGTTCGCGCGCGAGAGATTTCCCTTGCCTTGCGTGTATTAAATTTAACAAAATTGAAATATCTTTGAAATTAATTATTTTCTGACGGGCAATGAATAGAGGACGAAAAATCTCATCGATTCATAAATAACAAGATATATAACTCGGCTTAAAAAATACCAAATGATGTTGGGATTTCATTAAAAAAATTGCCTTTAGAATAGATTCCTCCCACCGTTGCACGCGCCCCTTTAAAATAATCCAACTTTCCTCTCAGAAGATTTTTCCTACCACGCTTTATAAGCGCAAGATATCTAAAGAGCCTCGTTTCTCCTCACTCGCCATATATTTTACTTACTCGTGTCGATCATTTTGCTTTATTCCTTTCACCGAGGTACCCACACTAATACAAATCGAAAACAATAAATTGTTTAAGATTCATAAATGTCGTGGCGATACACGAATCGCCATGTGTTTCCTGTCGTAAGATCTACCATATGGGAAATACATATTGACTTATCATATATATATATGGACCACAATGCTTCGTTTCCACACACATATTACTCGTTGGTCAATATGTGTTCCTCATATGGTAGATATATTACTTTCCTTCCAGGATTACAATACATGTATATATATATATATACACTAAAACCAATAATTAAATGTAATTTTATTCAAGATCAACATGAGACCCTCTTCATTTTTTCTTTTTTTTTTTTTTTAATTTGACAACGTAATTACTGCAGCACACTATTCCGATGTACACTAGAACGTTTAATTCTAATTTGAAGTGCATAACATATTTAGATTGAGACGAAAGAGGCGCAGTTGTAACGTTAACTAAGGTGAACAATGGTAGATATATTGCTTTCCTTCCAGCATTACAATACATGTATATATATATACACTAAATATATACACTAAATATATATACATATATATGCACTAAAACCAATAATTAAATGTAATTATATTCAAGATCAACATGAGAATCTCTTCCTTCTTTCTTTTTTTAATTTGACAACGTAATTACTGCAGCACACTATTTCGATGCACACTAGAACGTTTAATTCTAATTTAAAGTGCATCACATAT